>PVLC010045057.1:0-11917 GCA_004027655.1 Graphiurus murinus | reverse complement strand
CACCTTGAGTTGACTCTTGTGCAGGGTGAGAAAGTGGGGTTTATTTCCATTTTCCTGCATATGGTTAACCAGTTTTGCCAACACCATTTGTTAAAGAGGCTATCTTTTTTCCAGTGTATACTTTTGGCTCCTTTGTCAAAAATCAGTTGACTGTAAGTCTGTGGGTCTGTTTCTGAGTCTTCTATTCTGCTCCATTGGTTTATGTGTCTGTTTTTGTGCCAATATCATGCTGTTTTTATTACTGTGGCTTTGTAGTAGAGTTTAAAGGGGGACATTCTAAGATGTCAAAAGAGGTGCTCACCCCGGGCCCACAGCTGTGCTGATCTTCACAGTGGCTTTGGCAAGGGCATCCCAGAACTGCCCCTTTCTGCAGATCCCAGCTGGTAAGTGGCTGAGTCAGGGGGAACCCAGGCCCTGGTTTCTCACCACTGGGATGTATGGCTTCCCAGTTCATAAATCCAGATGGAACCAGCCAAGATGTCCATCAACAGATGAGTGGATTACCAAACTATGGGATATGTACACAATGGAATTCTACTCAGCCATAAAGAAGAACAAAATTATGCCATTGGCAGGGAAATGGATGGGACTGGAGAACATTATGTTAAATGAGATTAGTCAGTCACAAAAAGTGAAAGGTCGGATGTTCTCCCTCATATGTGGAAGCTAGGGAGAAATTGGGACACAGGAGGGACTGCAGACAAGGGAGGAGAAATCTTAGTGGAGTGAGGGAGAGGACCTAACTGAGGGAGACAGGAGTGGGGAGGAAGACTTGAAGAGGGAAGCACCTCAAAGGACATGATGTGCACACACTTATCAAAGCCAATCACTGTGCTGGCTGTGCTGAGCAGGGGAAGGATAGCACAGGGAGGGAATGGGGTGGGAACGGGGGAGGGCTCAATCAGTACTGTGTGCATGTATGCCTCCGTCACCTTGAACTTGAAGACGCATGATTACAATGCACCAATTTAAAAAATCAAAACTACAGGATATGTTAAAAGATTTACAATGCAAAATAAATAACACTTAAAGCTCAGGCTTGGAATAACAAAGCTAGACCAGGTACAAATAAGTGTCTTTATCCCACTTCTCATTTTAAAAATTCATAAAGATAGTCAAATGTAGAGAGCGAAAGCCAGAGGTCAATTTCAAGGTGAAATGTCTGGCATGGAATAAATTGTGTAAAATATATATATATATAATATATAATATACAATACATATATAATATATAATACATATATAATAACAACATATATAATATATAATACATATATAATAACATACACACACACACATATATATATATACTTTGTTCAATTTCCTGCTGCCATTTTTAAAAACCAGGAAAACAAATTAGAAGCCAGAAAGCCAGGTGGCCACCATCAGCTCTGCAGACAATTCTGATTCTCCTGAGTGAAGCAGATTGAGAGCCCGTCATTCTGCCCCCGCCACCCCTGGCTCTGCACACGTCCATTTACAGACTGTCCCTCTCTGAAGGCCACTGCGTGAGAAAGACCTGGGAGGGCGCAGAGGTGGCTGCTTTCTGGGATGCCCCTACCCTGCAGGGGAAGTAGCTGAAAGCCAGGATCCATGCCTGCAGAAGAAGCCCTGTGTTAAGCAAAAAACCACATGCTTCCTCATTACTAGTTTAGTTAGGAAAAATCAAATAACTGCTGGACCAGGACAGGGATCAGCAACAGCTCTGCAGACTAAGAATTGACCTTCACAGGTGTTCGCTGTGGGTCCATGATCTTGAGGGTGGTTTTGGTGGAGGCATCCCAGAACTGCCCCCCTCTGCAGACCCCAGCTGGTACGTGGCTGAGTCAGGGGGAACCCAGGCCCACGGCTTCCCAGTTCTATATAGCTTTGAAAATGGGTCGTGGTGGAGAGCTACAGCTGTATCTTTCTGTCTGTGCCGATTTGAGCATCGGAAGCTGCCAGCCCCCAAGAGGGCGTGCAATGATGCAAAACCTGCTCCAGCAATCCTCTTGCCCATTACTGACCGCTTACCGATCACTGTTATTGTCAAAACCATTATTGGCACAAGCTTAGCTCAAGTGGAACTTTCTTCCTTTCTGAATGAACGGGAGCAATAATAAAAATAAATAAGTAAAAACTTCAAAAACAACAACAAAACCCTACAACCTGAGCCCTCCGTAGCTTCTGCCTCCTGATGGTATGCAAATGATGATGCAAGTAATTAGCATCACTAATTAGAAAATGTGTGGAGATACCTTTGCCCTCTCCCAGAGATGCCGTTCACATCCTGAGCGGCAGAAAGATTTGTTCGCAAATTACTTCCCCCCAAGCCTATTAGCATTTCATCTGGGGCCCATTTACTTATTTATTTATTTATTTATTTACTTATTTATTTATTTACTTATGCCACACACAGTATCCAGGAATCCGTTGATTGCTATCCGGAGATGACTTTCACTGCAGAAGACAAAGCCATTCTCCTGTCACTCTGGGTGCCATCATCAGCATGAATCCCCACGGCCTCCCCAGCTCCCCAGGGCTGCAGTTTTCACTGGCTCCTCAGTGGTTTGCAAATTTAACCTTTGCTTCCTGAGCAAGCTCTTGGCAGCTTTCCAGGCCGGGCCTGGGTGTCTGGCCAGGAGACCTCGGTGACACACACAGCCACATCTACCCTCCCCTGCAGCTACTGTGCCCATCCATTCATGTCTGATCAAGCTGCCCAACAGCCCGGGCTGTTCAAGAGCATTCCCTCCTGGACTCCAGCCTGCCTCCCTCTGGCTCGTGCCCTGGGATCCAAGTTTGCGGCCACCACACAGAACAGGTCCAGTGGAATACCCAGAGGAATGAAAAGAGAATATCATTCTGACTGAGAAGCTAATCAAGTTCCTTGGTACAAGGCACATCTTCTCTGAACCCATTTCTTCATCTGTGAAAAACGCTTGTCTAGTTCTGTCACAACTGTTTTAGAAAATGCTGTGTCCCAATTTACTGTTTTGTACTCAGGATTGAACACAGGGGCATTCTACCTCTGAGTTACACCCCCAGCCTGTGTTCTATTTTATTTTGAAACAGGATCTCCCTAAGTTGCTGAGGGCCTGGCTAAGTTGCTAAGGTTGGCCTCGAACCTGTGATCGTAGCCTCCCAAGTACTCGGATTACAGGTGTGCACCACTGTACCCAGCTGTCTCCCTATTTGAAAAAACCACAATACTTCTTAAACAGTTGACTTAAGAGTTCATATCACAGTATCTCTTTTAACTGTACAGAGGATACAGATTTGTTAGGCTTAATTCCTTTATATACTCTACAACCAAAACAAATGGACAAAACGATCAGGAAAAGCCACCAGAAGGCCAGGCAGGCCTGGCTCACACAGAGGGGAGCAGTAAGGAGCAAGGACAGCCGCCAGGGACCTGGAGCCCCAGGGACCCCAGGCCAAGGCAGGTTAGGGACACCCACCCAGGACTCTGTGGGCAGCTGCAGAGGCACCCATGACAACTATCTTCCTCCCACATGCACTCAAAGAAGGAGAAAATGAGCAGGAAGAGAAACTAGAATATAAAAAGCAACCTTCTGTTTATTGTAACATATAGATATATACATACATATATATATATATATATATATATCACTTAGCCAATCTACCTTTTTATTAGTAGTGGGTCACCAAAGTAATATTGGTACAAACCAAGTAGCAACCTGATTTGTAGCCTTAAATTTGTTGGGACCATCCTTTGAGATCCCGATGGAGTCAACATATGCCAGGGTCTAATGACTCACTAGAGGGTGAAATGCCAGGGTGAAAGGGATTGCCAGTTGTTCTAGAGTGCAAATTCCACTCCAATGGACCAGTAAAGTCTGAAGTAACGGTCCTCCACAGAACCACCAGACATTTGCTCAGGCAACTGCTAATGCAGACTGATTATCTAGCTCCTCAAAGGAGCAGCACTCACTGCAGCCAGAACATACACCTCCCCCTTCAGCCAATGGGTAAAGATTGTGAGGCTGTGTTCCCACCAATAGGAGTGCAGCACAGAAGCCCCACACTGAAAATAAAACGCCAGCAATTTTTCTCCATGTTGTTCTTGCCCACCTGACCTTACTGGTGGCAGGATCCCTTTTTGCAAAAAAGTAAAATTTGCCTTGCTTAGCTGCTTTCAAAAAAGAATATAAAAAGCAATCCTAAGCCAATAGCAAGACTTCAAAGAACCTTGACTTTCAAATTTCCAGTAGCTTAAATCTATATTTGAGTTATCAAGGACGCATCCTTTCATCATTTTACTCACGCCAACTGTTATGCCCATAAGAAAATCAGTTGTGTTAAAAAAAAAAAAAATCCATTCATGACACCAGAAGTTTCTATCTAGGGAAACAACTCTAAACATTTCTAGTACTTGAAAAGAAATGCCTGAGATAGAACTGGAGTAACACTTTTGGAGTAGATCTTTTTTAGAATGAAATCCTAGCTAATAAATTATCATGTACTCACTCAAAACAAAGTTGAAAAATAGAATAACATATACTTGAAACTTAGAACTGAAAAGAGCTATTTCTTAGAAGCCCATGATTGGCAGTACTGAGTTTGTTTTCCTAGAAAAAGAAAAGACAAAAAGCTCTCGTGAGTTCGTAGAACTCGACCCAACGTTGAAGGAGAAGAGCGCTAGGGATGAGCTCAATTTGATTTCCACAAAAATGTCCAAAATTCCAGACGAGTCATTCACATAGCTCTTATTTACTGTTGTTGCATGAACAAGAAGCATAAGACATCACAGTCATGCCTTAGCTCCTGCAGGCTCAGGGTGGCCGGGTCGGGGGTCCTGGCTCTGAGGGTCTCATGAGGCTGAGTTACATCCGTTAGGGCTGCAGTCACAGCAAAGTAAAGAGGACACCTAACATGCCCCAAACATATATTCAGTAGGTTTTTAAACTATTTGAAATATTCAAAGTTTATGAAACAAATTTATTAGACAATTCTTCAACGATACAAGTGGCCAGTGATTTGAGTGGTTTATAGACACCAGTGTAAATTTAAATGATCTTATCTTTACCAAATGCTGACCATTATAGACTTTTAAAAATATGCTTCAAAGTGAATGTTTATGATTTGAGAGAATGGTTATTTCAAAATAACTTGGAAGGGATAAGGAAGTTAGGTCAAAATTAAGATCTGAAGGATTTTAAAGGCAAAAGAGACTTCTCTTCAGAGGAAATGAAATATTCAGGGGAAAGGGGCTTACAGAATGATGGTTGTGATAATGTCATTAATGTATTAAAAGTAAAGTATGAAATCAGTCTAGAGTATCAACATCTGGATACTGTAAAACAAAACTTGAAATTTTAGGTAACTATGACAGAAAAATGAAAAACAGCTAAAACTGTGTTTAAATGAAAGGAGTAATTCTATGCAGTGGAAAGAAATCAAATACATGTGACAAATTTGCAGACTTATTGCAAAATTACCATCTCAGAAATAAGATCTACTTGAAGCTCTCAAATCACTTTCTGTTATTATCTAACTAATTAACTCTGGTTGTTTGTTTTGTGGTTTTCAAAAGGAAGTTACTGGGTTGTCAGCACCCTGAGACCTTGGGTTGACCTAGTCAATCGCTAGAGTGAGGGCAGAGGGCTTATTTTCAACTCTAATTTACCCAAACATATACTTACACAGCTCAAAGAGGAAAAAGAGTGTTGAGGCTCAGTGGCCTGGCACCAAGTCCTAGCAAGCAGAAATTGGAACCGAGTTCATGGAGCCTGAAGGACTCGTTGCTGGTGTATAGAACTTGGCTGCTGAAACTCGCAATGGTAACGGTTTATTAACCGAATTACCCCTTGAGGATTGTGCACTTCAGTCATTGTGTCACCGTCACATTAACATCAAAGCCATTTTAGACCAAACAATATTAAAAGGCATAAAGTGGATGCATTTTATAACGCTAAACAAGTTAATTCTTCCAAAAGACATAACAATCTCCATGTGTGTATATATCTGATAACAGAGCTTAAAAATTCATAAAGCAAAATTTGATTAAAAACTAAGAGAAGTTGGCAAATCCACAAATACGGTCTTGAGATTTTGATCTTGTTCTCTCAGTAAAGCACAGAGCAAATTGATAGAAATAGTAAAGATATAGAAAACTTTGACAAGAGGCCAAGAGAGACATTAAAATACCTTTTGTGACCTATCCTCGGAAGTCACACTCTGTCCCTTCTGCCATACTGTAGGGGGCACACAGGGCCAGCCCTGATTCAGGGTGAAGGACTACTGGAGGGCTAAGTACCAAAGGACGAGAATCGCAGATGGCCATCTCGGAGGCTGGATATGACAAACCCACAGGAGCTGAGATGTGATGGGTGAGATTATCAGTACCTAAGATTAAAAAGTGTTGTATAGTAACATACTGTTTTGTTCAGTGAAAGAACAATAGCCAATCTAACATCTGATAATCTCCACAGGCATTTTAAAAAGATATTGTTCTTTTCATTATTTTTTCCTTCCAAAGTAAAGAAATAACTGACCTTGATGCACATTGATTACAAAAGCATTTCTACAACAAATCCAAAAGACTTTTGATAAAATGGTGTCATGGTCGATCATGCTGCTACCAGCAGGAAGCAGGGCTCTAGGCCTGGACAGAGAAAGCCAACAAGATTCCAGGAGGCAACCCTGAGGTGAGCGACAGCTGGAAGTCGATGCCATCGGGAGACAGGGAGACAATGTTGACCCAGAGAGGATTCACCAGCAGAACCGATAATACAGTTTATAACTTTTCCCCCTAGTTTTGATCTTGCAGAAACAGAATGGTCTTTGCCATATCAAGCTCACAATTCCTTACTTACTCTTTCTCTTCCCCAATACCAATCTCAATAACCCTTACGGGAAGGGGGTACGAGTAGGGTGGGAGCGGAAGAGAGACACTCCAAGTACTGTGTGTATGTTTCTATCCCTCTGAACTTCATTGTGATATATATTTACAAGGCACCAATAAAAAAGAAGAAGAAAAAAAACAAAGAAAGCTAGGTTGCAGGCCCTGCTGCCTGCTTGTCCCAGTGAGGTCAGAGGTGAGCCAGTTGTTCAGTGATGATCCACAAAAGCTATGAAACAGCTGCTGTATCCCTTCTGCCCTCAAAATTCCCCAAGAATGTCTTCTGTGGCCCACTTGATCCAGAAACCTCGAGGGGCAGGACACCCACAGGGAAATGCAGCCCCGCCAAGTTGATGCAGAGCAAGTCACTGCTTCAGAGTGAGTTTCAAAAACTTTGCCACTTGGGTGGGTGGGGTGCAGCAGGAAATGCCCCAAATGATGTCATGTCACTTTGAACCTCACATGATATATAATTATGATGCACCAATAAATGTATAAAAAAAATCTCTGCCACTTCACCTCTAAACACTCAAGGGTCCATTCTTACACGGCAGAAGCAACTAGTCATCTGAGGAACCTTAAAGGCCACCTCTCAGCTTTCACGTGTAGTCTGAATAGAAATATTTGGAGCAAAGCGCCATCCTGTTGTACTTTGATTTTACTCTCAATACAATATCTTTGTTTTTAAAAAGATTTCACTAAATTCATCTGGCCTGGTCTGGCTCGGTTTTTATTTTCCTCTGTGAAATGTAAAATGAAATCATCAAAATCATTTTGACAAATGTTAAACTCTTTTTTCTTCTTCTTCGGGAAAAAAAGAAAAACAGTGATCATAGAATTTGGAGTGGGGAGCCTGCTTCACAATGAACAGCTTGAGCTTTAGAATGAGTCTTTTGACAATTTTTTTTTTCACTCATTCTCAAGCTGTTACGACAAAATTTCCATCGTGGAAAAAGAAAATATTCCAGATCTTTCTTCTTGAAGATCTGTGGTAGAGCTCTTATGAAATATCACTCCCTTCTGTTTTGTTTTCTTTTCTTGGCATTCCTTGAATAGCTATTGCTGGAGGAGAGACTAAAACTATTTAAAAATTTATGCATTATCTCTCATTAGAGTCAGAATATCCCCGTCGCTGCCGAAACCTGAGCTGAATTAGGAGCAACAGATGAGGAATTTGTAGCCAAGCAAAGCTCCACAGCAACAAATAACGTCAATTATAATTGTAAGACATTTATTCAGGATTTTTTAAAAAAAAATCCTTAAGAGAAATACAACATGAAAGAACATGTCTCAGGAATTTGAAGGCACATAAACTGGCAACGAGTAAGAACCATTCATATTGGGTTCAGTCATTCAAAAAGTGTGTGCATAGTTTAAGCTGGAGAAAGACCTTTGCTTTGAGATTTCCAACAGAGTCAGCTCCTTCATTCAGCCCAGGATGAATTGCGCATGGAAGCTGGTTGCGACTATAAGGGAATTCTCCCTCAGTGGCAACTTGATTCCTGGTAGTTTGGCTTCCAGACTAGTCCACAAAACATATTTAACCCACATCCACTCAAATTACAGATCAAATGATTCTATTTCCACTACATCTAGACCCTGTGCTCTGTGGAAGATACATTCTGATTTCCAAGTTGCAATACCAAGAACATGTCTTCCTTGAACCCTGGGACCAGAACAGGCAACTTCAGTGGGTTTAAATTTTACTTACTAAAGTATAACTCTAGGTGAGCACTTTCTGAGGTATCCCTGGGAAAAATTCTCAAAGAAGGGGCCAGGGAGTCTATGTTCAAATTAGCTTAGGAAACAGGGAACACCCTGTCTCTGCCTGAGGAAGAGGAGGAGTTCACATTAGTCTGGTAGTTCTCCTGGAAATCCTACGGTAAAGGCATCTGCTGGACACTTATTAACCCAATGTTTCCCAAAGACATTTGGCTGTGGAAGCCTTTTACCTAAGGAAGATCTAGAAAGAACCCTTGGCGAGCCGGGCGTGGTGGTGCACACTTGTAATCCCAGCATTCGGGAGGCTGAGACCGGAGGATCCGGGTTCGCAGCCAACCTCAGCTACCTGGTGAGGCCCTCCGCAACCTAGTGAGACTCGGTTTCAAATTAAAGAATAAAAAAATAGGGCTGGGGGTATAGCTCGGAGGTAGAATGCCCCTGAGTTCAATCCCTAGTGCTACACACACACACACACACACACACACACACAAAAGAACCCTTGGCTTGGTTGAAGTTGTAAGGGGCTAGTATTCCTTAGGATGCCCTCCGCGAAATAGTGCCCTGTTAGAGTCACTACCTTGAGGGAACTCAATCACTGGTTCTCAGACTTCACTATGGAGGCAGTTGGAGTATTCTAACACCCAGCCGATGCCTCGGTTCCTGACCCCCAGGTCCTGGTTTCCTTGGTGTCAATGGGTCCTGGGCAGCAGGACTTTGCAAAGAAAGCTTCCAGATGATGCTCACGGGCATCGGATCTGCATTGTTCCAGAGGTAAGTGTGAGGTCTGAGCTGTCTTATTGCTGCGTCTCAGCATCAGTATTGCTAACTCGCAGCCCGGCGGGTCCAAAGTCTGACCTGCAGCCTAGGATGCCTAGAGCAACACGTTGCAGGAGACTGTCTGAAAGAGCAACACTCCAACTGCCAAAAATGAAAAAGAAAAACATTCCAGAAAAGGCATCATTGTTTTGTTTTCTGGGATGCCCTTCACTAATTCATGGCCACTGTCATGTGAATAGGACCATGATGACTTTCATGGTCCCCTACCTCTATTAAAAGTATTAACAATTATACTTCACAACTCTATGGGGATAAAAACAAAGGTGACCGGGATGGATTAAAAATTAAAACACTTTTTTATTTTTTTGGTACTAAGGATTGAGCCCAGGGGGCCTCTACCTCTGAGCTACATCCCCAGAACTTTTAAAAAATTATTTATTTATTTATTTATTTATTTATTTATTTATTTATTTATGGTCCTGGGAATTGAGCCTAGAGGCATTCTACCCCTGAGCTACACCCTCAGTACTATTTTTTATTTTTTATTTGGCAACAGGGTCTCACTAACTTGCGGAGGGCCTCACTAAGTAACTGAGGCTGGCCGAGAACCCAGATCCTCCTATCTCAGCTTCCCAAGTACTGGAATTACAAGCGTGTACCACCATGCCCAACTTTATATTGTATTCTTGAAAGACCTAAAAGAGTGCGTGTGAAGTCTCTTACCACAAGAAAATTTCCATTGCCCGTGGCCTGGTGTGTGCAAACCCCACCCACCTTCCTCAGTGCTGAAGCCTTCCGGCCTCGGGAGATTTGCAGGATCACAAAGAACTATGTTGGGTGTCTTTGCATTCCTGCCTTTGGCCTGCCAGCTTCGGGTTTATCTGTGGACATGGGTAACTCCAAGGATGACATTGCCAACCTCTCCCCTCATGCCATCCGTGAAGGATCACGGGAGATGCCACTGCACAAGAAGGCTGGCACCAAAAGGCCCCTCCGACTCCCCCAGCTCTGCCAACCCTTTGCAAAACTGCAAGAGAGATTCCAGCTCACTCTTCTTTGGGTAGAAATGAAGGTAACAGTTTACATAATGCTATGTCGCGTATACGAATTCATGAATACCAATCTCAATGACTTGTGCGAGGAAGTGGGTGGGTGGGGTGGAATCCGGAGGGAAACACACCAAGTTTTGGGGACACGTATACTCCTATCACACTGAACCTCATATTGCTGTATAATATCAATGCACCAATAAAGGAATACTTAAAAAGAATGGAGAGGGGGCAAAAAGGAAACCCCTACCGCATACCTCATGCCATGGTTGGCATTACGTACATCCTGTTTTTAACCCTCCCGGCACCCTGTGGGGGGTAGGAATGCCTCATCCTAGAGGAAATCAAAGTGAGATTCAATAGGATGATGAAGTCAAATTCAATAGGATTCGATAGGATGAATAATTTACATGAAGTCAAATTCAATAGGATTCAATAGGATGACTAATTTACATGAAGTCCTTAAAGAGCAAAGTCAAATTCAACTCTGTATCTCCCCGGGCCAGGCACTGTGCCCTAGAGCAAGCCAGGAAGTGTCTCTGTAGTGAATCAAACAGAAGACCCTCTCCTCCAAAATATCCCACATCTCGGATGAAGCACTAGACAGGAGCTAAATCTAACAGCCATCCCCTCAGCCGAACCTGGAGGGTAAAAGGAAGCAGCACCAAGCCACACACCCCACCTCCGTTCCCCGTCATTGTCCCTCCTCTGTCCATCATCACTACTCTCCGTCCTCCACCCACAGAAGACAAAGGTCCTCCTCTCTGGCCATGAGCAGAACCATTCACCAGGGTACTGCTATAATCTGGTGCACAAGTAGGAGAATAATTCTGGACTCAGGATCAAACAGGGGTTTCTAATCTATCCGTCACAGCACAGGTGTTTTAATTGACAGGTGATAGTGTTTCCAAGTGGCACTATTCAGAACTCTCAGGACAGTGGCTTTGATTATTCGTCCCCTCCATACCTCAACCAAAAAAACGTGTCTTGTTATCTATCTACCACATCTCCACCGCCAAGCACACCATCTGGCACCAAATAGATGCTCGACGTGTGATTAAAACGCTGTGTACATGTATTAGCAGGCTCCCTCTGGAGACTGATCGGGTCTGTCCACGCTCGCACACAGCACAGTGTGAGACCCAAAATGAATCTGCGTTGATTCTCAGCTCTGCTGCTGTTGTTTTGCTTTCGCCTTCAAGCCCAACATTTGCAAGGACAGACGTCTCACCAAGGACTTCCCTAAAACATCATGAAAAGGAAATAGTAAGAAAGCTTAACTTCACTGATCCATCCTATAAAAAAAAACAAAACCCTACACTTTCAAAAATATAGGAACACCATGAAGGAACCAAACGCGTGCTCTTGCTGCAGGTAATATTTCACCTGGATTAATCATTCTCTGTCCTGGGTGCCGGCAGGTAGACAAGCCTGGGTTGCTGTCCCAAGAGCCTACCCAGAGGCCTCCTATGTCACCCACAGACGCTCCACAGCCGGGACTGGCACAGTCATCACCTCCTGATGGA
>PVLC010045056.1:0-11695 GCA_004027655.1 Graphiurus murinus | reverse complement strand
TTTGGACAGGAAATCTGGCATTTCATCTTTTCTCTAGAGACTCTGTCTTGATTCACTGTGGTCTGTCCCCTTAACTGAAGGAGACAGAATCAGCTGGTGCTTCATGGACCCTAGCACAAAAGCTTCAGGCATGAAGATGGCACTTGTGTGCAACTGGGTGTCAAAGGGAGACATTATATTTCTTCCTAATGTACCCACTTATGCCATTTGAAAAAGGAGCCTCAGACCAGGACTGGCATGACATTATGAGGCAGAGCTCTGTGAGTCACGGGAATGCTGGAGCCAGGCCACTTGGTGTATTGCTACTATATGTATATATTACAACCTAGACACTCACCACACGTAAGAGCAAAGGGAAACATGGCTTTAAGAACATTCAAACCTGCAGTTTCCCAGCCTGTCATTCTGAGTGTGGTCTTAACCTAAAAAGGACTTTGAGGGCCCTGGCGATTTGTTTCCTAGGCACACTTTCAACTTCTTTTGCTAATTTCATAGAGCCTAGCCACCTGAATTCTTCCACCACTGTCTCCAACTGCCCCCAGGTTCTGAGTCCTGCATCTCTCTAGCTACACTTTCAAGGCAGCTTCACAAAGATCCAACCTGGAGAAGCCCAGAGGGGCTCCTAGTCTATGTGCACACAACCCCCTCTACTGGACAAAACACGAAGACACACACACACACACACACACACACACACACACACACACACACACCTGGGAAAGGATTACAGAATTCTGGGACAGAAGGGGACATCTACTTCACCAGCCTCATGTACATGAGAAGCTGAGGACTACAGTAGTTCCAGGAATCACAGACTCATAAAGGGAGGTGGACGCAGAGCACCACCTCTCTTAGCCTCTTGTGTCAACTGCCATCACCACATGGAACTATGTGTCCTTCATAGTTCAGATCCCCAAGAAGAGGATTATACAACCAACTTCCTCCTGGGAGTCTTGAGGAGAGGAGTTAAAACGCTCTCCAAGCGCAGCCATTAGTGAAGAAGCAGGGCACTGTGTGAAAGAACAGCGCACCCGAGTCAGAGGCTGGTCCTCTCCCAGTTCCAGCACCTGCAGCCTCTGTGAGCCTGGACAAGACAGGGCCTCTGGGCTTCCATTTCCTTTCTGTGAGGTAAAGAAGCCAGAGTATGTGGTCTCAAAGGAGGTCCCACTATACAAATCCAGGAGGTCTCTGATTCTCTGTAAGTGGTGAGCCAAAGGGCATGGGCAGAGTCATAGCACTGCAGAGGAAAGAGCATTAACTGGAGTGCCAGGGACTTGTGCCCTAATCCTGGCTCTGATATGAATGAACCACTTGACCTTAGGGAAGGCAGGTCACCTCTCTGGAACTTTGACTTAGGAACAGAGATGAGGCTGGATGTCCTTCCCAATGCTCAGGTTTCTATGACTAGATAACTGGAAGTACTGATGCTGTCTTCTAAGAATCCTAATAGCCACATCCACATGTCAATGTAGCCTTGAGACAAAGTAAGGAGTCTTTGCCATTCTACTTGTTTTATAATAAGTGCAATTTAAAGGAAAATCATCAAGCTATTTGCTCAAAGTTCAGAAGAGCACGACCAGGTGCTTATTTCCAACCTATGGAACTATCGAGCCACAAAACCATATTTTTAAAAAGGCACAAAACCACTGCTTTATATTAAATAAATAGTCCTAATAAATTGGATAACTAATTCCACTGATTTTAAGTGGTATTATAAAAACTGACAAAGTTAAGAAGAAGAGACACAATGCGGCAAGGATGCCACCAAATAGCCCAAGAATGGCCCAAGGGGCAGGGGGCAGGGGGTTGCTGAGCTAACAGTTCCACCTCACCTCCCCCTACACTACCCAGAAAACAACAAACTAAAGGAAAAGAGAGTGCTTGCCAGGTAGGTGCAGTTTCAAAGCAAGGTGTCTAGCTAGCTGCATCACAAATGCCCCCGGTACCTGGCTGCCACTACACAGTCATTCTGGGTCTGCTACAAACCTAAAGGGCAACAGCAGTGGACTGGGATAGCCTCACCACAAGATCAGACAGAAGAGCACTAAAGGAGAGGAAATGCGAAACTGTGACTTTAAAAGAGTGGCTTCACCTCCTGGACATTCACCCATCTCACCTTTTCTGAAAAATTTCAAAGTATATTTGAGTCACAATGTTTTGCAAGTAAAATAAAGGCAGCCTATATATTTGAAATATTTTGTTCCCCCAAGGAATTGGCTTGAAGTGTTAAAATTCAAATGCATTGCTGTTTGACTTGCACACACCAACACCAATACACACTTTGGATGCTAACGTGACAACTGTTCAGGACCCTGCCCCAGAAGTTCCACTGCCTAAATGATCTTTTCAAAAGAAATTTTGAGAGTCTTTATACTCTCACTCCCTCTCTTAGGTCCTCTTATATGGATGTGTCTTTGAAAATAAAGAGAACATTGACTTTTAAGTGTGGTGCAAACTGCACCAACAGCAGGAAGATCTCAAAGGAAGATAGACAACAGCACAGACCCGCCCAGTCAGGGAGGAGAATGTCGCCGTCAGCCAGCCCTGGTGCTGCTTCTCGCTGGCATCGAGTCGGAAAGATCCTTTTCACACTTGACACAAGTATGCACTGTCCTTCTGAAATACGAGAAAAGCAGTCCCCTCGGGGAAAAGGAGGCCTCTTGGCAGGGTGAGTGAGGCTGGAGGAACCAAAAGCTCAGCTGGCAAGGCCTGCGGTGAGCAGTGAGACTCCACTGGAATGCCACATGTGGGATCAGCCAAACTACTTCCCCAAGATTACGCAACAGTCTTAAAATATACCACTTAAAACCAGAGCTACCATCTTGCATTGTATACCAATACTGAGTTACCTATTCTACGAATCATAAAGCCATGTTTTTTTTTTCTCTGTCAAACTTATGCCCTGCTATCACAGTATACAATGGACTGATTAGTTTACATATTGGTCTTTACCCCTTTAGAATGGGTATGTGCAACATGAGGAGAATTAGCCTTGTTTTTTTGTTGTTGTTGTTGTTTGTTTGTTTGTTTTTCTTTTTCTTTTTCATTTTGTTTTGTTTTGTTTTTCCCTCTTGGGTCCACTGTGCTAGGTATTCAATCAGTATTTGATGAATGAATGAATGAATGAATGAATGAATGAATGACTTTTGAAAGCCTCACAGATATAAACACGAATAATCACAATGACAGAGCTGTGTTCATGGCTCAAGTTCAGAACAGATGGTTTCAGGGCCATAGGGACATCACAATGTGGTACAGAGGGGAGGATGGGTAACTTAATAATAGCCTTTCCTCTGCTATTTCCCCTAGCAAGTTACCTCCTCTGTCATTTCTACCCTCATTAAAACAGAAATGACATCATCTGTTTCAAACACAGGGTTGTTAGAAATCTCAGAAAAAGTACATGGTCTTGAAGAGGTTTAAATCTCTTGAGAGAATCTTGAAAACATACATCTTTATGTACATATTCTGCCTACCCACCTAGGCAAAGGCAGAAGCAGTAAGTAGAAACAGAAACAGAAAGACATACTTGGAGAAAGCTTCACATCGGAAGGGAAAGTAAGTACTCACCTTCTAAACTCCTGCTTCCAAATTTTAATAATAAATTTCAGGATAAAAATATCTAAGCAAGTGCTTTTCTTAGTGAACAATGTGATAGCTATTTCCTCATGAATACAGTATCAAAGGTCATAGTAAGGGCTCCATAGAGTTTGACTCATCAGCCAAGACCAATTTGTGCTGGTAGATATTACCTACAAGACAATGCTTTCTTCTCTAAATGTTATCTACCTGTTTAAAATGTATTTTATATGTGATTTTGAATGCAAGTCCCTTGAATCCTTTATATAACAAAGTAGGGCATAAGCCAAATAAATTATAAAAATGAAGACTAACATACACACCCACCACACAGGGATTTTTGTGAGAACCAGTTGAAAATGTATCTGAAAGTTCTATGTAAAAAATAAAGTGTGTGCCCACAGATGCTCCTGCAGCTGGTGGTTCCTGTTCACAGCTGTCTTCAGCCAATGTCACCCTAGATTCCCCTATTCCCTGTGCAGTGAGACCTTTACTTTTGCCACCATTCTGCAGCTGAGTCTTTTCCATATTTGCCTCTTCTACTTATGATGCTGGTGTTGAAGTTTCAGCAGCATTTCAAGTTCCCTCTGCCTGCCTTGAATGATAAGGGTAGCTGTATATTTCTAGGGAGAAAAAAGAAACCTATATAATTTCTAGCTAACATAGACCTCAAAGAGTAAGTATGACATGACTGATCAGTAAAGGCCCAGATTAGGTGAGCCCTAAGGATAATGCTTAGTATCATGAAGGAAGTGTCCTGGCATCTGCATTTCTTTCCCGAAGAGGGTTCTGGTTTTGTTGTTGTTATATTCCATTCAAGAAATTTATTTTCCTTTTTTCTTATAATGTGCTTTTATTGGTGCATTATTGTCTCACATCATAATGTAAATCATGTTGGCAGTGACATACATGCACACAGCACTTGTTGCCATCCCTCACTGCCTCCCCATTTCCCCCCTTCCCAATACAAAGTACTTGACATTGGTATATTCACATATGTACACATAGTCCATGGTAGTATTTCCATTAATGAACCTCAGTCTTCCCCTTCCCCTTCCCTTAGACCACCTCCCTGGCTCCAGTGAGGTTTCTGTTCAATTATCTAGAGTTCTTCTGGTATCCCAATTACTTCCTAGCTCGTGCATATTAGAGAAAATATATGAACCTTCACTTTCTGTGACTGGCTAATTTCAAGGAACATAATATTTTCCAGGTCTTTCCATTTTCTTGCAAATAACATAGCTTTGTTCTTCTTTTGCTGAGTAGAATTCTATTGTGTGTATTTCCCATAATTTTGCAATTCATTCATCTGCTGATGGATACCTCGGTTGGTTCCATAATTTGGCTATTGTGAGTTGTGCTGCTATGAACATGGATATGCATATATTACTATAATACTTCTCTGATTTCAGCCCCTTTGGAAAGATACCCAGGAGTGGTATAACCTGAATTGAATAGACACTTCACCAAAGAAGTGATACAAATGGCCAATAGATAAATGAAAAAAATATTCAACGTTATTAGCAACCAGGGAGATGCAAATCAAAACTACCCTGAGAGTCCTTCTAACCCCATTCACAAGGGAAATCATCAAGAAGTAAAAAAATAAATGTTGGTGAGAATGTGGGGAAATAGGAACTCTTCTACACTGTTGGTAGGATTGCAAACCAGTTCAGCTGCTATGGAGATCAGTGTGGTGGTTCCTCAGAAAGCTAGAAATTTCTTTTCCTACCAAAGCACACCATACATTTCCCTCAGCATACTATATGAAATGCTTGCACATTTCTTCTCGTTTTTCTTTTGTTTCACGGAACTGGGGATTGAACTCAGGGACACTGTATCACTAAGCTGCAACCCAACTTATTTATTTATTTATTTATTTATTTATTTATTTATTTATTTATTTTTGCAGTACTGGGGATTGCAGTACCCAGGGACATTCCACCTCTGAGCTACTCCTCCAGCCCTATTTTTTATTCTTTATTTTGAAACAGGGTCTCACTAAATTGTGGAGGGCCTATGTAGCTGAAGCTGGCTGCAAACCCAAGGATTACAAGCATGTGCCACCACCCCTGACTTATTTATTTTTAAATAGATTCTTTCTAAGTTGCTGAAGCTGGTCTCAAACTTGAGATCCTCCTTCCTCAGCCTTTCCAGTACTGAGATTCCAGACACACATGTTTCTTCATACCAAGGAATGGCTTCTCTACATGATTGTGGACTTCAGGGAAATTGGGGAAGCCCCAGGTACTTAGAGCCTCTTAAAGAACCCTCCATCGTTTGGCTTACTTAACAGACTGGCTCCATCGTTTTACTCTATTCCATGCCCCCACATCATAACTACTGTGTAGACTGTGGTTTGGATTAGACATAATGTTTATGAAGCGCTCGACTCAGTACCTGGTTCCTAAGACAGTAAACGACTCTGGCAGCTGCTACCGTTGTTTATCAGCCTATGTCCACAGGTGCAGCCTGTCTGCTATGGCATGGGCAGGGTCAAAGTCAATGTGGGAAAGGAAAGGGCTAAAGGAACATGAGAAGATAAAGAAGTAAGCGCCAGCACGAGGAAAGGCCTCCAGGAAAGGCTCTGTCAGTGGCAACACTATCTTTGATCACCCACACTTATGGGAATTAGATTCCTATCAGGTAACCTGCGGACGAGTAGGTTGAAAGGCATCACCGCTCTTGGCGGCTGGACTCTGCAGCTGTCGATCCTGTCCTCACAAGCCTCCTCCTGTTTCATTCTCTTCCTTCTTGCCAATGGTATGTGGCCAGTGCAGGTGTTCTTACAGTCCCATAGTTTACTCCTCTGCCATCTCCTCTCCAAGCTCAGCCTGCATGCCCCCAACACCTCTCCCCAGTGAGACACTGCCTTCTGCTTGTCTAACTCCTCAACGTGGACTTACTAGCTGGTATTAGCCCAGCGATTCTGTACTCTCATGGTTTACTAGATAACCTCAATCTTCCTAGAAGTGAGGAGACTGTTGCTTTCTTTACTACACAAGGTGCATGGCTTTGAAATACGGCTTTGATTCCTTTAAACAATAGGGTGCTCTAAGGATGAGAGATGAGGGCTCCCACACACAATCAAATCAGAGCTCACACCACCGTGTTTACGTCACTCCTGGAATGAGGAGATAAGGAGAGGATGCCATGGCAGTGGTAGAGGCCAGAGCAAGGGTTCAGGGCAGGTGCTAGGAGCAGCTCTATCCCTAAAGCTCAGGGCCTTTGTCATTTCTGACCTACAAGAAATAAGGAATCTCCAATTTCAAGTCCCTAGAGATCTTCATGAAGCTACGGATCATGACTACTCTGTAGAGGATGCTGTGCCTGGGCTTCCAAGATCCCAGAAAATGTGGCCACACCTCACAGATAAGACTGACAAGGCTCTGAGGAAACAGTGACCCAGACCACCCAGCTGGCTGGTGGCAGAGCAAGGACAAAACCCCACATAATAGCTGGGTGTGGTGGTGCATGCTTATAATCTCAGTACTTAGGAGGCTGAGACAGGAGGATTCCAGGTTTGAGACCAGCCTCAGCAACTTAGTGAGAATCTCAGCAACCTAGCAAGACTCTGTTTCAAAATTAAGAATAAAAAAATTGGGCTGGGGATATAGCTCAGAGGTAGAATGCCCTTTGGTTCAACCCCTAGTATTATAAAAAACAAAACAAAACAAAAAACCCCCACAGGTATTAAAAGAGCTATGGACAAGCTGGAAACTTTTATATAATTCAAAACCAAGTCTTTATTTGTTTTCTTTTTTTCATTGAAAGATTTCTCCTTTAAGAGATAAAGCCAGGTGTGGTGGCTCATGCCTGTAATTTCAGTATTTGGGAGGCTGAGACAGGAGGATCACAAGTTCTCAGCCAGCCTCAGCACCTTAGTGAAGCCCTCAACAACTTAGTGAGGCCATTTCCAAATAAAAACAAAATAGGGCTGGAGATGTAGCTCAGAGGTAGAAAGCCCCTAAGTTCAGTCCTCAGTAACACACACACACATACACACACACACACACACACACACACACACACACACACACACAAATAAATTGTATGGTTTCCAAAATATTTTCTAATTACTATTTCCAAATATACATGAACCAAATTCCCCAACCCAACAATTATGAAAATTTTTCCAAGTTCACCTCATCAAATCCTTTCCTTCATTTGGATACCATTCCCTTGTTTAAAACTGTTTCTTTGTACAACATCTCCTATTACTTCTACTTACTATAGTATGCATCTCTTTAAAAATACAGATAGATTTTTACATTGGTGATTCTCACATTTTTCCTTTCCTGGACCTCACCCCTAGAGTTTCTTATTCCAAATATCGGGAGGGGGATCCTAGGAATTTTCTCTTCTAATGTAATGCTTTGACATTGATCAGAGGCTACACTTTGAGAACCACTGTCCTGTGTAACCACAATGGCACAATGTCCTGTGCCATTACCAAAAAGCAAAAGCAAATATAACAGTAAGTCCTTAGTAGCATCTAATTCTAATTCTAATGTATAGTCCATACTCGATTTTCCTGATTGGCTCAAAAATGTCTTCTTACAAATGGGCTATTTCAAACATATTTCAAAGTCTGTGCATTACATTTGGTCGATATGCCACTGAAGTTTCTTCTATATATTTTCTGAACCAATCAATCAATCAATCAATCAATATTTCTTCCCTCCCCAAAGTATCTCTCTTTAAAGGCTTTAACTTGTTCAAGAAACCCAATACAGTTCTACATTACGAATTGCTGTGGTTTAGCTCTTGAACGTTCCTCGAAGGCCCATGTGTTAAAGGCTTGATCCCTGCACAGTGCTATCGGGAGGTGATAGAACCTTTAAAGACGTGGGGCATCAGGGGGAGGTCTTTAGAGGTCACTGGGCACATTGCCTTGAAGGGGACTGTGGGACCCCTGCCGCCTCCCCACTTTCTCTTGCCCCCTAGCCATGAGGTGAGCAGTTTTGCTGTACCATGATTCCCACCATTGTCATTTGGCCACCCCCACCAGAACCTTAATGCAATGGGTCTACCCAGTCATGAACTGGAACCTCCAAAACCATGAGTCAAAACAAACCTTTTCTCCATATAAGTTAATTACCTCAAGTATTTTGTTATAGTAATGAAATGCAGACTAACACCTGGACTTACCTGGTTGCTTGCTCATGGTATTGCTTAACTTATTCTCTTCTCCTGTAAACATTATACTTCCTCTAGACTGGAAGTGAGTTCTAGATATCTAATTACCTATATAGAATGATTTTGTGCAGGAATATTACATAATTGGGGCTGTATGTGGTAAAACCAAGGCTTAAATCTTCTCTTAAGGTAATGTTTGGAACATAGATTTTAAAATGATATTTACTTTTAAACTGCTTGAAAATCTCATATAGCCTTTATAATAAAGCATCCTTAAAACTTTATAGATCTCTCTTTTTCTCTAATGAAAAAAATAATTTCTCAAATGCCTCAGTAGGACACATACCTAAGACCTAGTTCTTGATCATATTGAGTCAGCCCAGGTATATGCTCAACCCAAGTATAATAAAATCATATACAAGCTAATGTTTAATCCTATGAAATGCTGGTAAGCCAATAAGGAAGATTTTTAAACAATGAAAGCTGCTATCTGCAGTGCGTCCTGTCTTGAAACCCACATATAAGCTACTCTGACCCCAGCAGACCCGTCCTTTTGTGCACACAGCATGGAGGAACCTACCTCTCAAACAGGCACATCTCCCTGTCCTGACTGCACCTGTGAGCCGAGGAAAAGCAGAATGAGCTATTTGAGGATGAAATGGTATCTAATGGGTAAAAGTAATGAGAACAAACCAGCAAGTAGAACTCTTCTTGGGAACAAATTCGGGTCCCTAAACCTAAAAAGCATGGATGAAATTTTAAATTGTTAAGTCATAGATAATAGACTTTTGCGAGAATGTTCAATATTGACAAAATGACCTCAGTCATGAGAGGACATTTACCTAATTAAGCTTTTTTTCTAATTCAAAAAATAAAAATGCAGGAGCCCAAATCCAAACTATTGTGCACCAGAGCCTTCCTTCAGAAGACTTCTGAGCGCACACAGAGGACACAAGGTGATGGGAAAGGACAGACTCCTGTGGGGGCTAAATGTAATTCCATGTCATTCACCTCACACAGTCAGGGACACTGTCATAAATGTTAACTCCTGATGTCTCATTCACTCCATTTTATGAACCTGATTATTTGTTTTTCTAGAACTCTATGCATAGGCAAAAGGGAAAAGACCTCGGCCCTGGCATTCAGTTAATTAATGATAAATAGATCTCTCTAATCTCTCAACGAATTGGAGGAATAAGAGAAGATGAGAAAGCACATCAACAAATGTAAGAAGAGATATTGTAAACTGTACACTGAAGGAAATTTTTGCAGTGATTTTTAAGAGAAACCTTCTGGTTGTAATAATAAATTCTGAGCAGCACCAGGAAATTGATCAAAAACTTAATTTTAGATAAGAATTTTCATGAGCAGGAATAAAATGATTGAGCAATGCAATATGATATTTGTTGAACCAGTACTTAAGTAAACAGTATGGTTGGAGAAAATTTTATCAGTGCATTTTTAATATCCTTACACTCATTTTAAAAAAAGAATTGGCACTACTGCAATATGTAACACATGTGGCTAGAAATACTTATTAAATCAGCATTATGTTAACAGCTACTACTTAGTCTAGAATCACGTATTCTGGGAATCTAAATTTTGTTTACAATAACTAGGTAGGGCCTCCTAATCTTTTATAACAATACCCAGGGAAGGGGCTATTCTTTAAGACTTCATGGTAACAGTAGAAGGATTAATTAGCAATGAAGAACTATGTATAATTCAGTGTACCTTAACCTAAGCAACACAAATGCAGCAAACTATAAATGAAATATGATACCATTGATCTTGACATGAGCATCTAGATTTTCTTTATGAAAAAACAGTTGAAAGCTCATTGCTAGTGTCTCCATGAGAACAGTCTCAGTTGAGGCCAAGTCTGGTATCAAATCTACTTCTTAATTCATTGCTCAAATATTTTTATCATCTCTTGCTGATGGTTTCATGCTAGCTTTCACTGGTCTTAATTTCTCTTTTGGATCAGAAATATAACTATAGGATGGAAATTCAAAGTTTTTGCATATGAAATTTATTAAAGTTCCTTCTAAGTACCAAAGCTTTATCATCATAATTTGGAAGGAAGTTTACTTCCTCTCATATGCTCCTCAAAATAGTCACTAGTCATGCTGGTTAGGTGCTGAGAATGCAGACGTAGAAAGATATAACTTTATACAAAAAAAAAAAAAAAAAAAACTCACACTTTCCTGAATCCACCTACAGAACATGCCCACTGATCTTTTCTGAACACTGTTACAGAAATCTAGTAATCCTTATGCGGTGCTATTTCTTTAGAGAAAAGTGGTGAAGGAGAAAAGCAGAAAAATTGTTAGGGATATCAGAAAAGTACTCCTAATGGCACATTCAACTTATGATCACCTGTCCTTTGAGAACACATGCCCTAGAACAGCAATAGCAAAGTGCTTAATGCTTCAATGGAAACACCTGGAAAACTACAATATCAGCACCAAAACCAAAACTTCTGCTAGTTGTCATTTTACTTGGCACACACTCCTGGTGTGACCACAAACGGTATGTCTGACACTGTGCTTGGCATCTTGTTTACCTTTCATAAGAACTCTGTGAAGCACATTTCGTTATTTCCATGGTAGAGAAAACTGAGACTAAGAGAAGCTGTATGACTTGTATTAGATCAGAGCAGCAGGATTCAAATTAATTTTCTTCCATGATGCCTCCTTCAAACCTTATATATATCCAGTAAGTAGAGAAGAACCATATGGTTTGAACACTATAAAGTATTTAATTTTAGTTAATCATAGTTTTACCAAAAAATGAAGGAGATCAGTGAATAAGATTCCTAGGAATCCTTTGGAAAAGCAACATAGTAGCATTTTAATCATATATCACTTTTCAAAAATGATAAATAATTCATCACATAATAAAAGATGCCTTCATTTTTTAAGCAACACTTCAGGCATCAGTTAATTTAGAAAACAAGCAAGTCTGGGTGAATATT
>PVLC010045055.1:0-11804 GCA_004027655.1 Graphiurus murinus | reverse complement strand
GGATCTGAGAGACTAGGCTGGGTGGGCTGCCAAGCTGGGACTGGCTTTGTCTGCTCTTGAGAATTATAGGCCCCCAACCCAAGGATGAACAAAGAATAGCTTTTCACCCATAGAGTGGAGAGGAGCTCTGTCTGGTTGGGCTGGGCCCAGTGACTAAGCTGGACACACCAGCACCTTCTGGGAAAGGCCCAGAGAGCCCCTACAGCTACCAGAAACTTGCTGAAATTAGGAGCAAATGCCACAGGGAGCTGGCTAGGTAGTACCTGCCCTTGAGCCAGAGCCTGGAGATACTGGATCCAGGAGGAAGCATTCCAGCCCTGTTTCATTCCTCTGGGACTCAGTTTATTGATCTATAAAATGGGGATATGAGCCGGGCGTGGTGGCGCACACTTGTAATCCCAGCATTCGGGAGGCTGAGACCGGAGGATCTGGGTTCGCAGCCAGCCTCAGCTACCTAGTGAGGCACTCCGCAACTTAGTGAGACTCGGTTTCAAAATAAAAGAATAAAAAATAGGGCTGGGGGTGTCGCTTGGAGGTAGAATGCCCCTGAGTTCAATCCCCAGTACCGCAAAAAAAAAAAAAAAAAAAAAAAAAAAAAAAAAATGGAGATATGAATACTTCCCTACATATACATTCGGTACACATTCATGTGATTATGAATTGAAAAGAACTGCTGGGCCTTGCCTGTAATCCCAGTACTTGGGAGGCTGATATAGGATAATCACAGGTTTGAGGCCACTCAGCAACTTCAAATAAAAAATAAAAAGGGTTGGGGGTGTAACTCAGAGGTAGAATGTCCTGGTTTCAATCTCTACTACAAAAGAGAGATAGAGAAAGAGAGAGACAGAGATAGAGATAGAGACAGAGGGAGAGGGAGAGAGAGGAGACAGAGACAAAGATGCTGCTAAAACCCAGCCCAGCCAGTGATCAGCTCCTGAGCTGGGCACCCTGATGCGGGGCTCTGTCTGCATTGGAGGAATGGGCACATTCTCCTTCACTAAGCTGGTTGCCCTGGGTGCTTCTGCCTGAAAGTTTGGTGTGCTTAGGGGAGATATCTTTTCCAGATTTGCATAGAAAAAAAGCGCTTCCCCTCCAGGAACTGAGTGGATTGCAGAAAAGGGCAAAAGTCCTGTAAACCTCCAGGAAAGACAGAGCTGGCCCTGGAGAGCCTTGGTGGAGAGTCAGCAGGGGAATCAAAGAGGCCAAACAGCAATAAGCACAGAGGTAAGAGAGTGAGGTGCATTCTGGGAAGTGCATCATGCAGATTTGCTGTTTTTTGGTTGCATAGTATGTACAGGAATGGAATTACAATATGGTTGGAGATGTGAGAAGGTAATGAAGCACCTCTGTACTTTGTCAAGGTGTTTGTAACTTTGGGGGTTTTAAGTGGAAGGATGGCATGATCAGATCTTTATTCTAGTAAGATGTCTCCTTGGAGGGGTAAGACTGAAGCCATAGAGACCATTAATAGGGATGTTGCCAGAATCCAGAAGAGAGGGCATGAAAGTCAGGCCTTGGGCCCAGGGTAAGGCTCTGTCCCAGCCTCTGGCACCTTCCCAGCCGGCAGGGATAGCCTGCCTACGTGCATAGGTGTCTGTAATAGTAAGCAGTCCTTTTAGAAGTAGAATGCAAATGAAAAGATCAACTGGTTCCAAAATATTCTATTTGTGTACACAGAAAAAATTTTTTTTCAGCGCTGGGGTTGGAACCCAGGGCTTTGTGCATGCTAGGAAAGCATTCTACTACTGAGCTACAACCCAGCCCCAACAGCAGGTTCTGACTGTTGGCTTTAGGTATGGTGGGTGTGGAGAGGATGTGACTTTAAACAAACATTGGGCAAGGATATGAGGACAAGATGAGGAAGAAGTCATCTAATCACTAGCACGTGCCCCCTGACTCCTGTCTGTTGCATACAGAGCCAATATCACTCACCAATCCACTGCCTTCCTTCCTCATTAAGCTTCTGGCGTGAACTCAGACTCCGTTCTTCTCTAGGCAGTATCATGCTGTCAGAGCTGGCAAGCTATCCAGACCCTCCCGGCCCTTATGAGAGTAAGTCTTTGTTTTACAAACCACCAGAAGGTCTCTTGTCTTTATTATGATGAACCTTTTATTATAGAGACAGACTGAAATCTCTTTTGCATAAAGAATCTCTGGATTGGGTCAGGGGAATCTACCTGCTAAAGGTCACCGCCCAGCTCTCCCTGCCTCTGCCTCAGCTAAGCTCCCACTTGCTGTTGACATCTCAGGGTCTCTGGAAACAGCAGGGCCATGCTGGTCAGGTTGGGCCATGCTGGACGGAGGGTCAGGGCTCCAGGCTGCTTTCCAGCTCAGAGCCGCCCCGTCTCCCGCCCCAGCCGGTTGTCCAGAACCTGGAGTTGCCGAAGGAAGCCCGAGTTGGGGCAGATATCTCGGTGGACTTGCACCTTCTGGATGGCCTCTACCAGTGTCATGTTCTCGCAGATCATGAGGAAGGCCAGGACAAGTGTGGCAGATCGGCTTACCCCCATGGCGCAGTGTACCAGCACACGGCCTGCAGAGAGACCCACCTAGCATCAGCCGCCTACCCCTACATCACCCACCCTTGGGAAGAAGAGACACCTCTGGCCATTCTCTCAGCCGGCCCACGCCAACACTCTAGAATACTGACAATCTCCTCACTGTCGGATGGTGCCACTGAGGCCCAGAGAGGGAAGGAGACTGGCTCAAGGTCACATAGCAAGTTAGTGGCAGGGCTAAGGTAAGCGGCTGGGATTTCTTCTTCTAGACCAGAGTACTTCCTCTGACATCCTCTGCAACTCTGGGTTGGAGGTGGGGGTTATTGGACTCGTGGGGTCCCTGGATTTACATCCTGTTATGGTGATGCCCACCTATCTCCTTTCTGCCCAGTTATGCCCCACATCCTACAGCCCTGTGCCAAGGCTTCATTTTAGAGGGGCCTTCGCCAGGTCTTGAACCTTATGCCTCATGCCTGGTCTCTTACTGAGGGAGGTACTTACACTCCTGACCATGGTGGATCTTAGTTACGCCTGTTAGTTTCCAGGGTGTCTCCAAAGGGGGCACTCACTAAACGGTAGTAGCTATTTCCTATAGGGTAGGAGGGTTGCTGATAGATTTGTGCTCCGGACTTTCCACCCATCAGCGCTATTGGAGAGCACACCCTAACTCCCACCCTCCTGGGGCCCTCCGCAGCAGCTCACCTCGAGGAGTGTTGAGGGCAGCTCGGATATATTGAGCAACAGGCAGAAAGTAGATGCTGAGGTCGAAGAAGGGGTTGTCATCAGCTTCGATGCCATAGTACTCCAAGGGCATTCCGTGGTAGAATTTGGCACCTGTGTCCACTTGAAACTTGCCTGCAGCAGCATTCACAACGTGGGTGATGCCCAGCTGGAGCAGCTGGCTCTTGTCCCGGGCAGCATACCTAGAGGAGGGTATGGGAGTCAGGAGGATGGGGGTAGATCTTGCTTGTTTGGCTCTGGCTGGGTTAGAACTTGCCCCTCACACCACTGTTCCCTCTAAGGGAAGAGAACCGGTGAACTGCCCTGATATAGGAACTCCTCCAGAGTTTTAAGACTCCCTTTCATTCAGGGCAACTTTTCTGGGAGATGATTTGGCTACACACATCAAAAGCCTTAGAAACGTACATATTCTTGGCCCCGGCAATTCTCCTTCCAGGAACAGATTAAAAAGAAGAATTTAAAATGTGCCCACAGACATTTGTAAACTAAATCTAGTGATATCTAAGATAATGGAAAAATTAGAAAAAAAATACCCCCATGGATCCCATCATAGGATATTAAATTAAGAATGGTTCAATAACCTTCCCTTATCCAAGGTTTCACTTTCCACAGTTTAATTTACCCACAGCAACCATGGTCCAAAACATTAAGTGGGAAACTCCAGAAATAAATAATTCATAAATTTTAAATTTTGCACTATTCTGCATCTTGCACTGTTCAGCCAGGACATGAATCATACTTTTGTCCAGTGCACCTACACTACCCTCCCCTTAGTCACTAGCTGTCTCAGCTGTCAGACTGACTGCCATGGTTACTACAGTGCTTGTGTTCAAGTAACCCTTATTTCAGTTAATATAGTAGTGGTTCTCCTTTATTTTATTATTAGTTACATTGTTACTCTCTTATTGTGCCTAACTTATACGTTAAACTTTTCAAAAGTGTGTATGAATAGGAATAAAACACAAACTACACCCCCAGTCCTATTTTTTATTCTTTATTTCGAAACAGGGTCTCATAAGTTGCAGAGGGCCTCACTAAGTAGCTGAGGCTGGCTGCTAACCTGGATCCTCCTGTCTCAGCCTCCCAAGTACTGGGATCACAAGTATGCTACCACACCTGGCTTACTTTTCTTTGTTTTATGGCACTGGGGAATGAATCCAGGGGTGCTCTACCACTTAGCTACACCCCCGGCCCTTTTTACTTTTTATGTTGAAACTTGCTAAGTTATTGGGATCTTGCTAAGTTGCTAAGGCTGGTCTTAAACTTGTGATCCTCCTGTCTCATCTTCCCAAGTACTGAAATTACAGGTGTATGCCACTGCGCCTGGCTAAGATACATGTACTTAACTATCCCTAGGATCAGTAGGGCTATATTAACCAAAAAGTGTAGACAATTCAAATGTCTGTATTCAATAGAATGTATAGATTGTAGTCAAATGATACAATCAAATATTGTACACTAGTACAAAAATGAATGAACTAGAGCTACACATACCAACACAGGTGTCTCTCACAATTTTAAGCAAAATATGATTAGACTCATGTAATTTTATTTATTTATTTAATTATTTTTGTGGCACTGGGAATTGAACTCAAGGGCATTCTACCTACAAGCTACACCCTCATCCTATTTTATTTTTATTTTGAAACGGGGTCTCACTAGGTTGATGAGAGTCTCACTATTTGCTGAGGCTGTCCTCGAACCTCAATCCTCCTGTCTCAGCCTCCCAAGTAGTGTGATTACAAGTGTGCACCATCACACCCAGTTCCATGTAACTTTAAAAGACAGGCCTATGTTATTTAGGTAAATAGGTGGTAAAACTTTAAAGAAAAATAAGGAAATAATGATTCTGATACTTAAATCATTATTACCCACTGGGAAAAGATTAGATTATAAGAAGAAGGGTTCAGTAGGGGATTCTGGGGCAAGAAATATCCTATCCAGGAGATGAAACTGCTCATATGTGCTCTGTGCACTTTTCTTGGTGTGTGTGTGTGTGTGTGTGTGTGTGTGTGTGTGTGTGTGTGTGTTCGGTACTGGGGATTGAACTCAGGGGCATTCTACAGCCGAGCTATACCCCCAGCCCTATTTTTATTCTTTATTTGGAAACAGGGTCTCACTAAGTTGCGGAGTGCTTCACTAGGTAGCTGAGGCTGGCCGTGAACCTGGATCCTCTGGTCTCAGTCTCCCAAATGCTGGGATTACAAGCGTGTGTCACCATGCCTGGCTTCTTGTGATTTATTCTGACAATTAAGAGCAATAATTCTGGGCATGATGGTACACACCTATAATCTTAGTACTTGTTTGTGGGGGTGCTGAGACAGGAGGATCACAGGTTTGAGGCCCAGTTCAGCAACTTAGTGAAATCCTGTTTCAGAATAAAAAGCAAAAAAAGGCTGGGAGTTTAGCTCAGAGACAGAACCTCCCAGCGTTTGATCCCCAATACAAAAGAAAAAGCAGTAATAATGTAAGAGGAAAGAAAAATGTAGCAAGATAGTGGGAGGCAGAGGGTGCCACTTCTGTTCCTGGAGGACTCTGGGAGAGGCTTGTATCCCCACTCCTATGTGGACCTCACCCCCTTCTGCCACCCCCACCACCCATGTGGGTCTTACTCACGCATCTCCCAAGAAGAGGTTGGGCCAGACCTCATTGATGTGCTTCAACATGGCAGCTCTACGGACCCATAGCAACCGCTGCAGTGAGGCCAGCGTGGGCGGCTGGTAGGGGGACGTCCGGCTTGCCCCATGGATCTTGGGCCTCCGGAGGTCCTGCTTCTGCAGCGAGTCCATCCTGAAACAGAGTGCACATCCCAGTGACTGGAGACAGGCTCCCCAAGGTAGGTCCAGCTGAGAGGAAGGCCTGTGTGCAGTGCCCAGGTGCCCCCGGGATGGGTGCCACGGGAAGGGCCTCAGCTATTTTGGATGAGGTCATTAACTGGCTTAGGTGGGCTGGGACTTAAAATCTTTCCTCAAAAACAATAGGAAGTAGGAGCCCGGGGCGTAGTAGCGCATGCTTGTAATCCCAGTACTTGGGAGGCTAAGACAGGAGGATCGGGGTTCACAGCCAGCTTCAGCTACTTAGTGAGGCCCTCCACAACTTAGCGAGACCCTGTTCCAAAATAAAAATTACAAAACAGGACTGGGGGTATAGCTCGGAGGTAGAATGCCCCTGGGTTTTATCCCCAGTTCCGCAAAAAACAATATGAAGTAGGACTTCTTTTTCACTGCTGTGGCACTGGGCAGAGCTTTCTCTTGCCCTTTCCTGAGGCCACAGGTATTGGACGTTTTGGCCCTGGCCTTATGGTTCCCTGTATGTGATAGTAGCCAGTGCAGATCTCACCCCTTAAGCAGCTGGTCTGTGGGACTTTGGAGGGATGAAAACCCCAGATGGCTGTGGCTCTCAGAGTACCCAGGAAGGCCCCCACAACATGGCAGCTCATACAGCCCCCATCCCTGCCATTTCCGGGGCTGGTCCTCAGGCCTCTGTCTCCTCCCACTTGCCAGGTGCTTGAAATCAAAGCCTCCTTCCAGTTTGAGAGCTGGGACTGTGAGCTGATATTCTTTGGCATTCCCACACTGAATGAGCTGATCCCTCTTGTATGTCTAACACTTCACTTGTGGTATGTCCCTATCTTACAGAGGAGGACATTGAAGCTCAGAGTGTTTTTTAAGTGACACCCAAAGCCTTATGGCTGATGAGTAGCAAGGCTAGGGTTCCAATGCAGTTGTGTGCGCCTTCAGTTCCACCCCAAGCCTTTCCGTTGCCATCTTTGAGGACTCCAGAGAGTGGTCCCTAACCTGTCTGTCTCCTGTGAGGAGCCTGGTGTTGCTGAGTTACACATCTGCTATAGGACCCCGACTTTCCTCCTTACCCCCTTGACTCAGGCCAGCGCAGCTCAGCAGGCCTCACCCGGCTGGGGTGGGTTGTGTCTGGAGTCAGCTGGCTCAGGGCGTCCGGGACCCTGCAGAGCTGGGGTGTCAGTGGCACCAGAACCTGGGCCTGGTGCTGCGATGAGAGGGAGGGCCTATCTTGGCCAAGTGTCCCCGATCCCCTCAACCAGTAACTAGGGAAGGTGCGAGCTGGGAAGAACACCTTTTCCCTGTGGTAAGTGGTGCCAGGACCAGAAAGAGAGATGGGCATCCAGGAAGCAACTGGCTTGGCCAAGATCACCCAGCGTGTGGCCTGTGGGCAGGGCGGAAGTGAAGACCCGGCTTTCCCCCTCATCTCCCACTGTGACCTCTCAGGGCAGGCTGGGTGGCCTGCCACCTACCTAGGGCATGGTCTGGGACCAGGAATGGGGTTCAGGGGTAGGACTCAGCATGTGAGCGGAACAGGGTAGTTAGGTTCCGCCCAGAACACAAATGCTGTGAAGCGGCTAGAATTCCAGGTGCTGGCCTCAAAGCCCGTGGGGGTGGGGCTGACAGCTGATAGCTGCAGTCCCAACCATAGGCCCCCCTCTCCTCCACATCTCTGGGAGCAAAGGCTCTTGGCTTCAGAACCCTCTGAGGAGGGGAGGCCACTAGAAATGGTGGCAAAAGAATTTCAGAGGGAGGGAGGAGAGATTGACTTCTCTGGGGAATTGGCCACAAGGGGTTCTGTGGCCCCAAGTGGATCTTCGCTGGTGTCTGGGCCACAGTTTTGCTTTCTCAAGATCCTTCCTGATGTTGGACTTTTCAGGATTTTCGGGGTTTCCATCCTGAGCAAGAGAGGTTTGTATATGAAATAACTACAGGGCAGAGGGCAGTGTTGGGGGGGTGGGGGCAGACTCTGGGGGAGTCCAGCATCCATACTAGTCTGGATCAACCTCAGGCAGAACCAGCTGAGGCTTTGGGAAGGCGGCAGGCTCTGCTCTGGGCTATTGAATAGTTTGACATGGGGTAAGTCTGTCCCCTGGTGGCCAGTGGGTGTGGCACACCCAATAGTGCCAGGAAGCAAGGGCTGTGAAGAACTTCCAGGAGGGAAGAACTTCCAGGGGGTCAGGGATTGAGGGCTGGTAGGTCATAGCCCAGGCCTCAGCCTCCTAAGAGACTCTGGCCCAGGTCTGGAGAATGGAGCTTTCCTATGGACTTAGGGCCTCTCCTGGACAGGTCCCACCAAGGGCGTTGGAACTGATGTTCCAAGTATATCCCTACCTGGCCATTCTCTCCCAGTGGGGGGGCCCAGCCCACTTTGCAAGGGTCAGGTCCAGCAGGCCCAGCTGTTCATCTAGTGACCCATCCTTCAGGCTTTCCAAGGAGGGGAATCTGTGGCTTCAGCTGCCCTGGTTCTTGCTGCCCCCAGCCCTGGACTGCAGAGGGCCCTGCCCAACACATCCTTAACATCTCCTCAGCCACCACAGGGTGAGGCTCCAGGAGATGACCCCCTGGCCTCCTCTGCTGCCCACCCTCTCTACTCCTCCTCTTCCCCAGCAGGGCACAGAGCCGGTGGGGCTGGAGATCTCAGGGTAGGACAGCAAGGAGTCTGGGGAAGGCAGCCTCTGGGAGGGAGGCTAGCAGGCAGCTTCCAGGTGTGGGCTGTTGTGGTCTCTGTGCCCGGTGTGCAGGCTTGGAGGACTGACCTGGGAAGAACTCTCAGGGCTACTACTCATATCTATGTTACCTTCTCTGAGTCAGTATCTCCCATGGGGCTGTTGTGAGAATCCCATGAAATCATAAATGTAAAGCATCTCCCACAGGGTCCGCCTCATGGTAGATGCCCCAAAAATGGCACATCTTACTACTATTGTCGTTACTATAATTACTCTCACCCTTTCAAGCCTCAGCCATACCCTAGGTGTGGTGAAGTTTGGTCTCTCTCTCTTTGTTTTTCTCCATCCAGGAATAATGATCACTTATACCACTTATTAAGGAAGGATGTACTACATACCAGACAGACTGAAAACTTAAATTTTCTCATTGAATCCTCACAGTGATCTTATGAAACAGATAATATTATCACTCCCCTTTTACAGATGAGAAAATTGAGGCTCAGAGAGATTATATCCCCAAGATTATACAGCCAGTAAGTGTGGGAGCCAGGATTTAAGCCCAGGTCTTTTGGACTCTCCTGTGCTTTGTCTGTGCCTCTATCTCTGACACACTCAGTCCTTCAACCCAGCCTTTCTTGACACACATAGGCACAGGGCCCTGACCCCCATTACCCAGCGTGCTCAGAGCCCCCTGGCTTAGGAGCACTCACCCACCTTAGGAGTGTCTGACCCAGGTCGTGGTCTTCTCTGACAGGCAGTTTGTGCTAGAGGCTTCCAGCTGCCTGTCTCTGCACACTTGATACTGTTTCTATTTTTTGATTTGAGTTTAATTAGAAAGCATGCTGTCTGCTCTCCCTTTTGGGCCTGCCACTCCCAACTCATCCACTGGTCCCATGGCATGGTCAATGCCAAGCCTAGCCAGGCACCTCCTCCAGGCCCAGGCCTCAGCCTGGGAGTAGAGGTGGTTCAGCTAGGGTCTGCTTGTGTGTGCATGTGTGTACATGGATAGCTGGGCAGGGAGAAGGAAGAGCAAATAAACCATCTTAACAGCTTCCTTTGAAGTGTGGGGGTATAGCTCAGTGGTAGAGCACCTGTCTAGCATGTGTGAGGCCCTGGGTTTGGTCCCCTGTACCACAAAGAAAAGAAAGAAAGTGGCACTGGTCTTAAAAGCAAGTGTGGAACAAGGGCAGAAAGTGAGAGCTTGAAGGATCTATGGAGGAGGACAGAAAGAAGAGTAGGCAAAATCACATGGAAGCTGGTGGCATTGCCAACATGGGTGCCCAGTCCCAGGGGCCCTTAGTTGGGGGCTGGTGAAGATGGGACCCAGGATTAAGACTAGGCAGACTCAGGCTAGGGGAGACAGTGTAGGCTGACAACAGTGTTAAGTGGAGCACAGAGCAGGTGTTTAGACCCCATCTGTTCTGAATCTGAAGTATGGTCTAGAAGCTGCTCCTACTCTTCACTATCCTCTCCCTCCATCAAAAGCAGGGATACCCTGGACATTCCTGGCTAGCCCCACTGTCCCATGAGATGGTCTTTAAGGTCCCTCCCAAGGCTGCCTGTGGTCAGTTAGAGACCTTGGATTTGGGCCTATTAGGAACCCTCATTGTTATCCAATCCTCCTTGTTATCCAGAGACCCTTACCGGACACACTCCCCGAGTGGTTGATTGATCAAACACACACACACAGATACACACATGTCCTCAGCCATACACTGGGTTGCTGAAGTCTGAGTTCCAGTTCTGATTTGCTCCTTGCTGGGGCTCCCTGAGCCCTAGGGAGAGCTGGGGGAGGTGGCTACGGCCATGGGCTATCAGGAACACTTAGAATCCTCCTCCCCTACCTCCCTCTGCCTCCCTCCAGGGAACTTAGAGTCTGGCCAAGAGGACATCCCACTCCTACCTGTGGGGACTGAAGATAGCCGCTGAGAGAGGGTGCAGATACTGAAGGAAGCATTTGGAGTGGCAGGCTCGAGACTGGTTCCCACACCAGGCTCTGACCATCTTCTGGGAATCCCCCTGGGACAGAGCCTCCAGCATCACCAGCAGGCCCAGTGCCAGGGTTGCAAAGCAGCAGAGCCTTGTGGCAGGGAGCAAGGACCAGCTCTGGGAGAGAGGTAAGCTTCGTATTACAGGCCAGGAAACCAAGGCCCAGGCTGGCTGGGACTTATTAGGACAGGGGCAAGGGCTGTCACCTAAGCCTGCTTCTGCCTTGTGTCTTATGTATAAGGTCAAGTCGATGCAGGTGCAAGGACAGATGAATAAGTAGGTTTGGCTCTCACCACAGTCCCCCTTATCTTCAGGGGCCCCAGCCCCAGGGATGACAGTGAGGTCATAGGTCAAGGTTTCTAAGGCTCCAGGGTAAGGAAGGGGGATGATTAGGCATGACCAGAGATCTGCTGCTCTACCAGGTTTTTGAGTCCTGTCTAGAGTAGAGAGAGCATGCTTAGAACATGCTATTTCCAAGGGAGACATGACCCCCTCTTGGCCTTCCACCCTACAGAGCTTCCTGTGGAGATGTGGGACCACCCAGCCTGACTGTGCAGCTGCCTTGGAAGGCTTTTTTTTTTAGTACTAGGGACTGAATCCAGAGGCATTTTACCTCTGAGCTACACTCCCACTCCTTTTTATTTTCTTATTTTGAAATAGGGTCTCACTAGGTTGTTGAGTATCTTGCTACATTGCAGAGGCTGCCATCCCAGTACTTAGGAGGCTCATGTAATCGAAGACAGCCCTGCAGCTTGAGGTGTGGGCCAGGCCCCCTCCCCCCACATTTCCAGGCACACACAGCCCTACTAGCCCATGTCCCCTGCCCAGGCCTTACCTGATGTCTCACTATCAGCTGCACTGGGCTTTGCCCCCTTTCTCCTCCTCACCTGGCCCCTCAGCTCCGGCCTGTGCCCTGTAGTTGTTGGTCCAGCTGGCGGAGCTGGCGGAGGAAGCCGCGGTTGGGGAAGACCCATCGGTGCTCCCTCACGGTGATCACTGCCTGGCGCAGGGTCAGCTGCTGGTGCAGCATGAGGTAGGCCAGGACCAGTGTGGCGGAGCGGCTCACACCCACCACACAGTGCACCAGGACTTTGGCTGAGGGAGATATC
>PVLC010045054.1:0-11941 GCA_004027655.1 Graphiurus murinus | reverse complement strand
CCAATTCTAAAATGTATATGGAGGAACAAAGAGTCAAGAATACTCAATATACTTTTTTAAAAGATAAAGAATGAGAAACTTAATTTAGGAGAAATCAGGGATTATAATGAAGCCTAGGGGTTAAGATCTTGTGGCATGGGAAAGCAAACACAGCTGGGAGATACACTTGTTTGAAATCTGGTGCTGCCAATCAGTAGGTCGAGCATGACTTTTCAATATATAGTCTGGAACTAACTTTTTTTTTTTTTTAGAATTTTATTGATACAATAGAATTATACATCACCGTGAGATTCAAAGCAATACCTTCACATATACACACATCATCTCTTGGTGTGGTTCCCTCCTAACCCCGTCTGCTACCCTCTCCTCTCTCCACCCAATAAGGCTATTAGTGGTACTTTCTTATATGGATTTTTGGTTTTATTATTTGTTCTGTTTTCTTCCTCAATCCTCCTTCCCTATCCTTTCCACCTATCCCTCATCCCCTTCCACTGTTCTCCTGGTCTCTCTTCTTATTATCATGGAGTCCCTTTTCTCTCCTATTTTCTCTTTAGCTTCCACATATAAGAGCAAACATACAACGCTTTACTTTCTGGGACTGGCTGGTCTCCCATAGCATCTAGTTCCATCTATTTTCCTGCAAATGACATAATTTTGTTCCTCTTTACAGCCAGGTAAAACTCCATTGTGGGTTTATACCATGTTGTCTTTATCTGTTCATCTTTTGACAGACACCTAGATTGGTTTCATAATTTGGCTATTGTGAATTATGGGGCTACCGAGGAGTATTATAGCTGGGTCCAACATTATAAGCAATCAGAGAAATGCAAATTAAAACTACACTGAGATTTTTATTCAACCCTGGTTAGGATGGCAATCATCAAGAATACAAATTATAATAAATGCTCTTGAGGAGCATTTGGAGAAAAAGAAACTCTTATACACTTGTCAGTGGGATTGTAAGTGATTAGTACAACCAGTATGAAGATTAGTATAAAGGTTCCTCAAAAGACTAGGAATGGGAGTAATTTTCAAGTTAGTCATTTAAAAAATGGAACTAGATCCTTACCTTGCACCACAAATAATAATCAATACCAGGTGGATTATAGACTACCAAATGGACTATAGACTTAAAAGTAGAATATAAAATCATAAATGTTCTAGAAGGTCGAATAACAAATGAGATTTCTGACCTGGATTGGGGAAAGACTTTTCATGGATATATCAGAACCCTCTGAAGATACATTGAGGAGCATTGAATGGGCAACTGTGTAGGGTTCTGTGCTACCAAGTAATCAAAGGAAAGAGACACCTTACGTGGGGCAAAAAGGATGTTCAAAACCTACCTTGGGCAAAGTGCCAGAGATGAGCCAACCGGCATACCACACAAGCCTTTTATTCATATTCCTGTAGGACTGACTACTCTGTCAGACAACAGGCAGATTGTCATGCCAAGACAAGCAAGGAAAAGTGCCATCAACATTCATCAATAAGAAATACATTCCACTGAATGATCTTGCATAAGTAATAACATAAATATTAAAGGTTAGAATTGAGTCAGAGAGGGCATAGCTTCCTATCAGTATTAACAGATGCAGTACCTAAGCACCTGAAAGATACGCTTAACATTTTCATTTGTAAAATAGGTAGAAAGAAGTGACCCCTGTAGCATATAAAAATGATATAGAGCCAGAGACATCTGCTACGCACCACCCCCAAAATTATTTGGTTATAAGACAATGAATCTTGGAAGAACCATTAAAAGTTGAGACTAGAGGACATATGAATTTTTCTTCGAGGCCAGGACATATTAGCTGGTGACCTCACAGTCACTGCCATAAATATTTTAACCCTCGTGCTGCCTCATATGAGCTACCTGCTCAAAGAACTATAAAAATCTGGATAACTGTAAAGGATTTCTTCTCCTCCTCCTCCCCATCCCCTCCCTCTTTCCTTTTATACCCTATTTTCTACTTGCCATGCCCTCTCCCTTCTTTTCCTCTCCCTCATTTTCCCCTCCCCTTTTTCCTTTCTATTTTATGAAAACAAAAATCATTGACAATTGCAAGTAGAAACATTCTTTTCTTAATGGGAAGGTAATAACTTTGAATGTGGAGCATATTTCAAACTAGTCTTAATAAATAAAAAATGTGAGTCCAATGTGTTTCCAATATCAGATGCTTATTCTAGTCTCAGGAGCCTAGGACAATTTTTCTCTGCATGCTGGAAAGGGAAGAAAGTCTTATTTTCCCTATCTAAATAATTTCAGGCATGCCACAGATCAATAAACTACAGCTGACATAAAACAATGATTATTTCATAAGGACAAGTCCTTGTGAAATAATCATAAAGTCTAGACTTGTAGCTGTGACTTCTTTTATAATGACAGCAGATAGGAAACATGAATTTCTTTCTTTCTTACAGAAACAACTTGGTTATACTACATAGGCGAACATTGAAAACTCAATTTTAATAACTGTCCTGAGACTGCATTGACCTCTGCATTTAGGCCTCTAATTTATGTACTCAATTTAAGTTAATGAAGAAGATGGTTAGTGCTCTAAGAAGTTTCTGTCTATCATCCCCTCCCTTCTTTCAGCCTCAGTGTTTCTTGCTAGCTTGGCTAAGCACCATCACAGCAGCTGAGGGCTCCTGGCCAGCCGGGTTAGTGATTTCCAAAGATGTAGGCTGAGGTTTTCAGCTGGCTTCTCAGGGCTAGAAAGTCATTGAGGTCAATTGGAATGTCAAATCTACTTGTATTCCCTCTGTGTATATTTATATCTATACATTGCTTCATTAGTTGGCTATTATAAATTGTGCTGCTATAGACATGTATCACTACAGATGAAAGGATAATGAAAATGTGGTATATATGCACAATGGAATTGTACTCAGTCATAAAGAAGAACAAACTTGTGTCATTTGCAGGAAAATGGATGAAACTAGGGAATATGATGCTAAGGGAGACCAGCCAGTCTCAGAAAGGTCAAGGGTTGTATGTTTTCTCTCATTAGTGGAAGGTAGAGTGAAAATAACAAGCAAAAGAGACTTCAGTCAAATGAAGAGAGAGATCACTAAAATAGTGGAATGGGACTGGGGAGGGATGTGAGGAGGAGGAAAACAAAGATTGTGGAAGGAAACAGTTCAAATAAGGTTATGTCTGTACAAGAAAGTATTACTACCAATCTCACTATTGTGTATGAGGAGGGAGTGGGAATAGAAAGGGAAGGGGGGAAGGGCACGTATACTAAGAGCAATAAACCAAGTAATGGGGGCATGTATGCTTGTATCACTTGGAATCTCACTATGATATATAATTATATTGTACTAATAATGATATTAAAAATAAATTTATACCTTGCTAAAAAATATCAACATCATTAGCCATCAGAGAGATGCAAATCAAAACTACCCTGAGATTTCACCTAAAACCAATTAGAATGGCAATCATCAAAAACACAGACAACAAAAAATGCTGGTAGGGTGTGGAGAAGTGGGAACTCTAATACATAGTTGGTGGGATTACAGATTAGTGCAACCACTTTGGAAAACAGTATGGAGGATCCTCAGATGAATGAGAATGGATCTACCATATGATCCAGCAATACTATTTCTGGGTATCTACTCAAAAGAATGAAAACCAAACTATCAGACCAATGCATGTGTATTATTTATGTTTATAGCTGCACAATTCACAATTGCCAAACTATGGAAACAGCCAAGATGTCCATCAACAGATTGAATGGATTACAAAACTATGGGATATGTACACAATGGATTTTACTCAGCCATAAAGAAGAACAAAATCATGTCATTTGCAGGGAAATGGATGGAAATGGAAAACATTATGCTGAGTGAGATTAGTCAGTCACACAAAGTAAAAAATCAGATGCTCTCCCTAATATGCGGAAACGAGGGTGAAGATGGGACATAAAAGGGACTCCAGACGAAGGAGAAACCTTAGATGAGCAAAGAAGGCAACTAAACTGAAGGTGATGGGGGGCGGGAGAGGAAAACACCCTAATGTACATCATGTACTTTCACAAACCATCAAAGTCAATCACTAAGCTGAACATGAAAAGGAGGGGGAGGGGTGAGAATTCGGGAAGGGTTAAATGAGTGCTCTCTGCATGTATACCTTTACCAGCTTGTACCTCACAAAGACATAAGATTACAATGCACCAATAAAAAATATATAAAAAAAGAATGTAATTTACAAATAATATAATTGGAAATAGAATAAAAATGTATTAAATACTTAGACATATACTTGACAAAACTATTCAAGAACTGTAGATTGGGAACTATGAAACATTGTTGATAGAAAAAAAATCAAAGATTCTTTATAAAACTTCCGATTTGGGTGCCCCCTTTTAATGTCATACTGGCTTCTAATTCCTCTGTTCTATCTTCCCATCCAAACTTCTGACTGACAGAGCCAGGAGATAATAATTTTATATTATTTTCAGCCACTTAGTTTGTGGTAATTTGTTATAGAAATGATAGAAAAGCAATAGAAATTATTGTTTTTCTCTATATAATTTCCCATCTCTCTTTCTTCCATTCAAACAGGAAGTTGGTTCTGTGTTTGGGGGATCTTTGCAGTGAGTATGGAAAGTGTCTAGAATTTACCTGCACTTTTTTTTTTTTTGCCTTTGTTAATCAATTATAAGTCCACAGGGAAAAGGAATTCCTGGGCTTAGACCAAGTGTTTCTTTAAGAAGAAACTCAAAGAAAGAAAGTGGAATCATTTCCTTTAAACCTGAGATATCACTGGGTTTGTGGACAGGAAACTGGGAGGGAGGAAGAAGAGAGATCACTAGAGGGTCCCCAGGAACTTATAGCAAGAAAGGACACCCTGGCTAGAATGAGATTGGTGACTGGAGCAGGTGAAGGACTTCCCCCAGGAGCGCTGTATCAGAGTTCCACAATGGAATGTCACCTGCTGGTCCTGCATGTGCACACCTCCATGGTCACCTAGGTCCCTGATGGATTGAGCTTAAAGCTCCCTGAGTCGGGACAGATGTGGGCAATAACTACGACTGTTACAACAGAACCACGGCTCTCAGCCTTTGCCCACCCTGTATCTAGGAGACCGGAGATCTGAGGGTGACTTTACATGCCCCCGCCCATCATGGCCACCCTCCTGGGCTCCTGTGGTGCCGCACCTGATGCCATCACTCACAGTTCTGCCCCGCATTCCGTCATAACTATTTCTCTGCCCACTGTGTCTGCTTTGGGCACCAGTAGCTGCCTCAATGGGGAAGGGCCCTCAGTTTGCCCAGGGGATACGTCTTTCCATACTCCACAAAGGGCACTGCCTCCTAGAGATACCACCAAAAGGTAGATGATCAAATATTTTAATATTCGAACCAGAATAGCCATAGTTATGTAGGACCACAGGTATGGAACTGAGATTATCCCAGATGAATCAGGAGGTGTAGTGATCCTAGCAAAATGATCTTTCTTCTGCTTTACTCTGGTGGCCACAGTCTGCTTCCTGGTGGCCCACAAAGAGTCCTAGTGTGCCCTTGATTGACGTGTGGGAAGGGGCTAGGGGACATGCACCATTAAGTAATTCATATGCTGCATCCAAGGATCTCTCTCTCTTTGCTTATCCTTTGTTCTGTGACCTTGCTGGGATGCCTCAGTTTCCCTTATTTTAGGCTGAGGTCTTCTCTAGGAGGTTTCTTGTCCCTCAAGCAGGAAGATTCATCTCTGATGTCTCCTCTATCTTTCAGACAGACCTGGGTGGTCCTGGGTTCAAGGGGACCCAGAGCTCCTACTAAAAAATAGTACGATGGCATGTGGCAGAGTTACAGTCATACAACTAGAAGCTAATCCAGCCAGAACCAGAAAATCAGCCTTCTGAATTCCATTCCTGCATATTTTTTTCCATGCTATTAAGTTCCTGGAAGTTACAAGATAGACTCTCGGGGTAATACCTACCATTCTGATCTGGGCTACTAGGTTTGTGTTTTGTTTGTTTTGGCACTGGGGGTCAAACCCAGGAGCATTCTACCTCTGAGCTATACTCCCAGCACCATTTTATTTTATTTTATTTTAGTCTTGAAACAGGGTCTCACTAAGTTGTTGAGAATCTCGCTAACTTGCTGGGGCTGGCCTAAAAGCTGTGATCCTCCTGTCTCAGCCCCCCCAAGAACTAGGATTAGAGGGGTGGACATGCCACCATGCCCAGTTTAGAACTAGGTTCTTAAAGCTTCCTCACCAGATACTACATTACTCCCCTCCCTCGAGGAATCTGATGATTAAGCCCATGCTATCCTTTTCAAAGTCATGCCATGACAAAATGTAAGAAATGACTATGGACTAGATGCAAAGAAGGAAAATTTAACCTCTGCTGAAATTCGTTAAGTGAGAAGCAAATTTAATAGCCATCTAGCTATTGCATGTCAGTTAATAGATAGGCAGTGTTTTCTTGGTGGCAGGCAGAAGTCTAGAGTTTTGAGTCTGGACTTAATTCTCCTTTTGTCTCCACAGCTACAACTCTACAGAGCTTTGTTCAATTCTCACCTTAGAGTCTGAGGATGCTGATGTCTGTTTACTCTTCAGAAAGAGTCAGACATTTAGATTTTATTGCCATAAAATTATCAGGTGCAATTTTGTAAGGTAAGGTCAGAAAATATTGCAGCCTTTCCCCCGTTCTTCCCTTTAGAGTGAGTTTATTAAGTTAAAAAAAAAAAAAAAAAGGAAGAAATATGCCTTCAAACAAACAGACTAAATTAGACCTTTCAAAACACTCATCATTAAGAGATGGTTTGTTGAAACTTCAGACAGGTTAAACGTATGCCACTATTTGAGTGAAAAAAATTAGCTTTCCAGGGTTGCAATTACAACTCTACTTAGTTGCCATGGTGATCACACAGCATATGGATTTTGTCAGATAAAGACATCAGGGGTGGTGAGAAGGGACAGTGTATTTTTTGAATCACCACATGCCAAGTGTCAACTCTTTGGCAGTTCTTTTGCAAAAAGAAAAAAATTTCAAGGAAAAAAAATGTATTTGAATTGGGAAGGGGGTTGGGAAGAGGAGCTTTGGAAGAATAAAAAAAGGGAAGATTACCAGAAATGTTTAAAGAACATCTAAATTTAAAATAACTTGAACATTAATACCAAATTGTGTAATAAGGGCTCCTTAGGGTTTTTATGTTCGGAGTACCTAGCACTAGATGGGAGGGCTGATGGGGGAGACTGCAATATTTTCTGAGCTTAGTCTCCAGATATGTTTTAATAACGGGCAGAAAGTCTGTCTTAGTTCATCCTCTCTTGGAGTTTTTCTTAATTTTACATTCTATGCCATTTAATCATTCCTTTCCCTTTTTTAACTGTACATATGTCAAGGGTTATTTTTGTTAATTATTTTGCTGATCTCCTAAGCCAGTATAATGTGCACTATGAAATAAGAATGTCCCTATGCTGAAAAATACACCAACATGGGAAATGATTTTCAATGAATTTCTTTCTGCAACAGGAAGAAAAATAACCCCACTAAATGTTCTACAAATTCCAGTACAACTTAAAATTACCAATCTATGGTTATATCCATTTGTCATTCAGAACATACACGCTCCTAATGATTGCATCTGCTCGGCCAACACAACAGTGACATGAAAGAAGGTGCCACCTCTTTGTCCTCTGCAGCGTGGTAGTGAATCTTGGTGTCAGATAGCCTGGGTCCAGTGGCCTATAGCTTCCTGCTGAATGGTCCTGATGGGGTCAGCAACCCATCAGCATCCACAGCAGCCACTAATTTCTACCCAGAGGCTTTTAGTCCATTTTAGTGGGGGAAGAGGAACAAGTAAGATATAGGAACACATAGCATCAAAGATATTTACAGAGTGTTTTAAAGAGTTGGGAAAAAAAATGCAGTCTTGTAGTGGAGCATCCCTGGGTTGGGGGTGGGAGGGAGTCAGGGACCTACTCCCTGGGGCATCTAAGACCACTCTGGAGGTGGCGCATGGCCTGGGACCTGACGACTAGGTAGAGCCACTCAAAGACCTGGGGTGAGGTCAGAGGCAAAACAACACAAACACTGCAGGCAGCCAGGAGTTCTGCTGACGCAGGAGGAGATCTGAAGAGAGTACACGGAGAGCTTGCAGCAGGGCGGACCACAAAGGGCCTGGTGGTCCTGGACATAGGGTTCCAGCTGTACTCTTATTTCCTTTATAGAAGTTATAGGATTCTTATCAAATCATTCCAAAATTTGTGAAACTCTTAAGAATTAGATGATCTGGAAGGATTCCCTGTGGAAAAGAACACCTGAGTTGGATGCTCTGAGGACTTATGCAGAAATCCTGTCCATACATCCAGGCGGGGACTGAATTCATGGGTGAAAAGAAGCAATTCCCTTTTCCTGGCCCGCTGCTCCCCCCCAAGGTGAAGGGGATACAGTAGGGGGCTCCAAACCTTGATGATTGTCAGAATAACTTGGAAAGTTGAATCAAAATGCAGGTTGGCGCATGCCTGTAATTCCAGTACTTGGGAGACTGAGATAGGAGGGTTGCAGGTTTGAGGCCAGCTCAGCAACTTAGTGAGACCCTGTTTCACACTAAAAATTAAAAAGGGGGTGTGGCTTGGAGGTAGAATACCCCTGTACCCCTCAAAAATGCAGGTTCCTATGTTCTAGAGCACAGTACAACACTCATGGTCGACAGCAATTGGTTGTGTATTTCCAAATAGCTAGTAGAGATTCTGAATGTTCCCCACACAAAGAAATGACAACTGCTTAAGATGCTCTCTCTGCCAATGACCCGGATCCAATCATGACATATTGCATAACATGTGTTGAAATGTCACACTGTGCCCCATAAATTGGTGCAATTATTATGTATCGATTCAAAAGGAAAAAAAAACATATATTTTAATAATGCAGGTTCCTAAACTCCAGCAAGGGCTTGCTGAGCTAAAATCACAGTGATGGAGGTCACAGAACCTTTTCTCTATTGCTTCATGGAGAAGTCAGGTGGTCAGGCATGCGGGAACTCAGGCTGAGTCTGTTGGTGTTATCCGGACCTGGGATATGTGTGTGTGTGTGTGTAGGAGGGGGAATTGCTTCCTCCCCTCACAAACAGGGGCCAGGAGGGGTGTGGCCTCCTCTGACCAGTGTATTCCAGTTGTGCAAGGGTTGGCCTGGGCCTGGACACTGGACTCCACTCCTCTCCCTTCCTTTTCAGGTGCAATTGCACTCCTCTGGTGACCTGGTGATCACTTTATGAAGCTCTGTTCCCCTTACAGTCTTCAAGTGCTAGCCTTCACTTCCTTCATGCCTGCCATTCTTAACTGGAGATGCTTTCTAGGAACTACCTACACATCTGCATATGTAAATAATGGTGTCTGTCTCTTTAAATAGAAAGGCATTAGGGAATATTAGGCTAGGCTAATTATACGGATCGGTTATAGCTAATAATTAAAATGTGCCTGAGGCTTTGTGGGAGGGTCGCTGTTAGGGACTAAGGGTTGGTTCTCCTTCCCTTGTTGTTTTACATATTTACAAATTAATCTAAGTGCGCTAATCTGCAACACTGATGATTATAAATGCTTACTAAAGAGATGTGTGTCCATCTAGAGATGCGCTTCTTAGAAGATAGGGAAGATACAACCACCACTGCGAGAAACCTCCCTACCACACGCCCCGTCAGCCATGCAAGGGCTTTTTACAGAAGCAAAAAGCAAAACCAAAACAGCCCCCACCCCAATCTCAGGCAGCCTCTTGCCTCTTTCTTGAACGTTTGGGGAATCCAAAAATGTCCACTGCATGGACGTCTGTTTGAAGCTAGACCCAGATCAACATCCAATTTAACACAGGTCAGCGAACAAGTGTTAAAAAGCAAGGCTTGCAATCTATACTGGATTAAAAACAATGATTTAGAGGTGAAAGGCTCTCTGCCCGGCCGCATGCTCCGTGCCACTCAGCACTGGGGCCATTCTTCAGCGCTCAAATCCTCTGCACCATATTTTCCTGAGGTCATCTTCCTCAGACAGGACGCTGCTCGCTCTCATCCTGTCAGAGAATTTATTATATCGATTTGGGGAATAAGGTTAATTGAAATGAACTTTTGGTTATAAAGGTAGGTGCGGTGCAAGCCTCAACAATTAAAATGGAATTCTTCTCCTTTAAATGATGTGGGCTCATTTGACTGCCCGGACAGTGCTGTTTAGAGCAGAGACAGGCATAATTTTACAACATGAAATGCTCATTTACTTTTCTCCTGTTGCTATAACAACTCACTTTTGAACCAGACGTGGTGATAGAAAGCCTTGGCTTCACAATGAATCTCACATTGGTTTTGTTTAGGTTTTTCAATCAGTTCACTTGGAACTATAAGCTGGAAGCCCACAAATGGATTTGGCTCTTTCCTTTTTCAGAAATCTTGCCTAGTCCAGAAGCTTTGTGTTTCCACCTTGTCATAAGGGTTGGGGAGGTGGGGAATCAAGATACATCCCACGCACAGTTTGCTCGGTGTGTGATTTTCCCGACATGATTCATGTTTCAAATTTGGGTTGTGCTTTTCCTTCCCTTACAGGCGACAGTCAGGATTGTGGAGCTAGGGATGGAGAAATACAACTGTCCATTGATGTTGCATTTGAACCTTCTTCTGTCCCAATGCTACCAGCAAGATCTGTGTCTCTGTAGGATTTGGGGATTAGCAAATCTCAAAATTTTGTTATGCTCACATCACCAGCAACATGCTTTGTGTTTTATTAATGACTCCAAGGTGCAGGCAAATAGATGGAACGGACATGTATTTTCAGAGAAACAGAAAAGTGTGACCAGACCTGATGAGACTCCAATTCTGCTTCCATGCCCTTCTGAACATCTCCCACTGATAACAGAAGCTAAGATGGGTCTAAAATTATACCCTTGCTTCTGAGAACATTGGGTTATGAAAGGTTGATTTGGACACAGGTAGAATGAAGAATAGAATTTAAAAAGAGATGTAAAGGTTTGGGATGAAACAAATGCTTTCCAGTCAATATCTCTGCCTTCCTTTTGGGGAAGATAAACCACAGCACAGTTTTTACAACTTGAGAACATTTTTTTTTAAATTATGGAATTCTGGAAGCTAGGAAATAAGATGCATGGAAAACATGTCAGGAAATATAACCCTTTCCTTCCCATCACCATCTGCAGTGAGAGGAAGGGGCTGTTGCCAGTTGTGGTCCTTTGGGCATTGTCACCTCCTCTGGTCCATGGTTCTTATTAGGAGGAAAAGCCATATTGTTCCATAGTCTTTAGTCCTTAAATGTTAAGACAGAATACATTGGCTTGGTAGATACATTTAAAGCCCAAGTTAAGGCACCATAAATGTCAATGTCATAGCACCACAGGTATCAGTGCCAACATTCTATTTGTCTTCTGATATACTGTTCTGTTCTTTCTCACTCACACTATCCTGTGACTCCTAAGCAGCATGTTTGGAGGTTATGCTGTGTGGCAGGAGTGTGGACAGCACACTGTTCCTGATGGCAATACAAAAAAGTAGTACCTATTTAGGAACATACGTATGAAGATCTTTATGTAGATATATTCATTGATCATTGTGCTAGATCCAGTACATCAATATCTATGCATAATCTCTATGCACAGATTCAAAAGGAAGAACCTAGTAATGAGTCTGATTTTATCTATCTATCTATCTATCTATCTATCTATCTATCTATCTATCATCTGTCTACCTACCTGCCTACCTACCTATCCATCCCTGTCTATCAATGGAAGAGGAATATCAAACATCATCCAAGGGGCTTATGCTACAGTGAAAATGTGAATTTCTACTGGAGCAGAACAGGACTTGGTGCAATTCACCAGGGAGGCTGCCTGGAGTCTTTGCTGGCCAATCAGTTCTTTGGAAGTGTGAATTTAGAGTCTTCCAAGCTTGTGTTTTCTAATTAGCTTTACAAATTAAGTATGAAAGAAGGG
>PVLC010045053.1:0-11954 GCA_004027655.1 Graphiurus murinus | reverse complement strand
AAAAAAAAAAAAAAAAAAAAAAATAATAATAAATGCCCTCGTTCTTCCAAGTACAATTCCAGGCCCAACAAAGAGAGAGCGCTTGTGGAGAGCTATGAACAAGGGGTAATTTTTTCACTTACAAAGGTCACAGGGGGATTTATGGGGAGATGGCCTGGGATGACAGCCGGGAGCTTAGCCAGGGTGAGAAGATAATGGGGCCATGTTTGCTGCCTGTGCTAATGAAGGACTTTCCTGCTTTGATGGAGGTTTCCTCCCCTCTTCTCCTAATTTGTTTTACCTGGCACTGTATGACCACTACAGAGGGGAAGGAAGAAGAAAAAAAAAAGACTACAAACAGGCTTCCTGGTGCCACTTGATCATCAGAAGTTGGAAGGAAAGGACACTGAGGAGACCTAACTCTAAAAGTTCTGACTACAACAAAAACATGTGCTCCTAGAAACGTGCTGAGAAGGGACATCATGTCCCTGTATGTTGGCCTTCAGCAATGGTGCATGCATGACATGATGACATCTACGTGGCATTTTCTGTGCCTAGATACCAAAAGACTACTACTACTGTTATTATTGTTGTTGTTATTGTTGTTATTATTATTACTGTTATTTTGGAGGATGGTATTGGGGACTGAACCCAGGGGTATTCTACACTGTGCTACACTCCAAGTCTTTTGCCTTTTTAGTTTTATTTATTAATTACTTTTTACCCAGAGTCTCACTAAGTTTGGGGGTGCTGGCCTGGGACCTGTAATCCTCCTCTCTGTCTCAGTCTTCCAAATACTGGGATTACTGGCATGCTCCGAGGTGTCTGACTAGGGCTTCAGATTTTAATCAGGGTCAAAGCTTACTCATTACATTTCCAGTGGGCTAAAAATACTACGTAATTTTATTCTTTATGAGCTATTGTGGATCTCATCCTCTTTTTAGCCCCCCCAACTCCAAGAGTGGCACAAAATATTGGTTACAGGAGAGAAATTAAGATTATATCTGGTTGGAACCTTAGCTCCTTTAAATATTTTCAAAACATCTCATGGATTTTCTTTTCTCTCTTATTTTTATTTATTTATTTTTTAATTGGGGATTGAACTCAGGGGCATTTTACCTCTGAGCTACAACCCCAGCCCTATTATTATTATTTCTCCTCCTCTTCCTCCTCCTCCTCTTTATTATTATTATTATTATTATTATTATTATTATTATTATTACTTGAAACAGGGTCTTCCTAAGTGCTAAGTTGCTGAGGCTGGCTTCGAATCTGAGATCCTTCTGTCTCAGCTTCCCAAATGTGTGTTACCACACCCAGATAGGGTATTATTATTATTATTACTATTTATTTTTACTATGGGGATTGCTGTCAGTGTTGGGTTGGGTCCCCAGCATCCATTATTATGTCTCGTGTGGACAGCTCATTGGAAAAGATCCAGGCTTGGTGGTTCCGAGTGTGCATCTTTCTTCAGCCCTTGCTTGAGCTGCTGTTTCTCCAGGCCCGGGCTACCACCAATGCCCCCAGGAGAAGTGTATCACCTGACACTTGTATCCATCCTTAGCTTTCTGAAATACGTGGAGTCAGTAATCAGCACATGTCATGCTCTTCGTGTAACTTAGAATAAAACTCGCAGAAGGCACCATAGAGCAAGACAGAGCAAATGCACTGCTAGCTCAGGTCCCTCTTTCTCTTCCCAGAATGCCACTGATCCAATCACAGGAACCCCACTTTAATCCTAAACAACTACTAAAGCTACAAATACCACTGACATATCATGGATATGAAATTTTCTGACACATGAAATTTGGGGGAATTCATTCAAGCCATATCTGTGAGTATAAGTGATCTGTGTAAGTTCAAACAATAAAAATTAGTGTCTTTTTATGTCAAGAAAAAGCAAGCTTACAAAACTGTGAGATTATATAAAGAAGACAATGGGAGAGGAAGACCCCATAGCAACTAGCAAGGCTCAGAGACCACGAGGCTCAGGAGGAGGCTGGGTGGAGTGAAGTAAGTAGGCCAACGACTACTCAGCAGTCCTTGAGTCCTTTCCTGTAAACAAACCTCCTTCCAGGAGGCCCGGTTCATTTTTCAAGTGGTCAAAGCAGCAGCTGGGCTGCAGATAATCAAGGAGTCTTGGGACAATTAGTTTTAGTGTTCTGACAGTGAGAAAGTAGGCAGCCCTCAGTGTTTAGGTATTGTTGTCAGGCTTGGGAGGGGCTCTATTAGGCCGAGAGCTCAGATGGTTCTTGTCAGCCTTTTTGATTCCTACTTATGGAGCTTATACCGCTAGCCTCAAGAATCGAGTAAAGCCACTCCTAACCCTGAGGATATGCCCCAGTGCTGAGAAGGGCCCTGGTCAGCCCCAGTGACCGCTGACCACAGGGGAAGAGCTCTTGCTGGATCTGCCTTCTTGACTTCCCAGCCCAGGTTATGTTCCTCTTGCTATCTCCCAGAGCACCTGGCATAGATCAGGCATTCAATACATCTCTGCTAAACAGAATTGGCAGCTCACTTAATCAGACCAGGCCCGGTTGGTTTTCTTATCTGTTGAATGGGGAGAATAATGCTGTCCTCAAGGGTGAGTAAGAGAAACAAAGGAAACTATATATGTGTGTGTATACATATATATTTTTTTCTTTTTCTTAAGAGCGAATAATGCTGTCCTCAAGGGTAAGAGAAACAAAGGAAACTATATATGTGTGTGTATACATATATATTTTTTTCTTTTTCTTAAGAGCATCCACAAGATATATTTACTTTCTTTAACTTTATAACACAAGTCAAGTGTGTTGTGAGCCTTTTGGGGGTATGTGTGGTATTACTTCATTTGTCTTGAAGGACCAGTTTAAGAAGGGTAAATATTAGGTTTTTTTAGTCACTTATTCATTGAGGATAGTAATCCTCATTATAACAGAGGAAGGAAATTAAATTCTACATTCACACAGGGAGTAAATATTTTACTTTCTCCAGTCTGATCACACAAAAAAAGAACATACTGCAAATTGAATATTCAACTCTCTAAGTATCAGGTAGGAAAAAATTATGTTTTTATTTTATCTTGGTTATCCTTTTGTAATTGGCTATGTGATAGGTACTCGGTTAAGTGTTTTAAATGGATCGCCTCATGTGTTCTACAAAATCATCCTCTCATGTATATTTGGCTATTGCTTGGAGGCACAGAGAACTTTCGCCCCTGGCTCCAATTCACAAAGCTGAGAAATGATCCTGGTAATCAAGTCCATGCGTGCTGTGATAAACACTGCTTCGTGCCACCTTCCTGAAATCAACAGAGAGGGACCATCTATCCATCCATGCAACCAAACACTGAGACCTACCACATGCACAGTGTTGTAGCGACTGTTGAGAAAACAACGGGAAGGAAACAGTTCTGCCCTCAGGGAGTTTGGAATATGGTGCAGGGTAACAAGCAAGCACAGAAGCAAACACCTAACCGCTAACTTTGATAAGCACTAGACAGAAAGATGAAAGGGTACTGTGAGGATACGAGGTACTCAGAAAAAGTCACCAAAGAACCAAGGTGGATCATCACTGGGGAAGGTAGGTCAGGGAAGGCTCTTGTGAAATGAAGCTGGGCCGCAGAAGTGACTGGAGAGCTGAGGTCAAGAGTAGGTTCTCCGGGAGCCAAGCATCTGCAGAGGTACTCGATGGTGAAGGGCCAGCCCTAACGAGGGAGAAGAGATCAGAAAGTAGAGAAGAGAGCAACAGAAAAGGAAGTCAGAATAGAGCCCAGGGCCCGCGGGAGAAAAGTTTTAAAACTGCTGGGCCATTGGGGTGTGACTGTCTTCCCTGTACATGCTTATAGGCCAGACAGAGGGACAGTGGCCGTGCAGAAGAGCTGCTTTGCAGGTGGGTACACGTTTATTTCTCAGTGGACAGGGCTTCCATAATGGATGGATAGTGAGAAGTTCAAAGTCCTCTAAGACATCATCCCCCAACCATGACATGGGCTTTCTTTCTTGCATCATAGGTCTTTGTTCAGCTGAACTAACTGAAATGACAGAGCTGTGGCCCAAAGATGTTTACAGATTCAATCAGCTTCCTGAGCACACACATCCTAGAAGTTGGAGTCACCAAAGTGTCTTCTAAGTGCCTTACTTTATGTACTTATGAAGCAACAATTAATAATTATCTTTTTTTTCAAAAAGATGCACCAATATTCATTGATGCACTGTTATAATTAGATATAAAATGTCCCTTAAAGAGCTCACTTATTAATGTTTGCAGCTGCTGTAATTGAGTCATGAGGGTTGTAATACCGGAAGTGGATAAATTTATTGTAATGGATTTCCTGGGTGGTCCCCAGTAGGCTGGTAGGACGTGACTGGAGGAGGCAGTCCCTGGGGGTGCAGCCTTGGGGATTATATATAGTTCCTCCTCCCTCTGCTTGAGCTCTTGCCTCCCACCACCAGGATGTGAGGAGCACAGCCCCGTGATCTCCCTTGTTCCACCTCCCACACCATGCCCTGAGGTCTGCGATCGATCCCCAGCCTGACATGGACTGAGCCCCAAACCCTAAGAAAATAAATCTTCTTTTCTCTAAGTTATAGAGCCAGTCTTTTCGAGTATAGCTGCAAGATGGCTGACTGGGACATGCACTAATGAAAAAGAGGCACATATGGTAATATGCAAGCTCCAATATGTAAATTCCAGATTCCTATGATAATCCCCGAAGGCAACACCACTGATAACAGGTGCAGGAAGAGAAAGAGAAGCCCGAATCTAAGAGATTAAGAAACTGCCAAGGGGACCGTTTTTCATACGAAGTTAACTCAAGGAGGAAGCAAAGGCTGCTGTTGGCATGCGTAAGTATCTCCCTCAACAAGACTTGGCTATTTCCTAAAAACTTCATGAAAATCTTTGAAAGACACCCTGTCCTAAAATTTTTCAGGCGCAACTAAGATTTTTCCTTACTTTTGAAAAATGTCTATTACTAAATTTTCACAAGAGATACTTAGGATCAAAAGCAATAAGCAAACAGAGAAAGTACTGACATTTTTTCCCCTAAAATAGCTTATCTGCAATTTTCAAACACTTTGAAGCATTTAGCCTGGGAAATCGATATTTTCAAGATGTCTAAAATCTGTATACCAAAGCCAAAGCTAGCTGTCAATAGTGTCTATGTCTATGTTTAAGGAACTCTTACAAGTTCATCTACCTGCAGGTTCAAGTGTGTGACCAGGAAAAATCTACACATTTCCCGGCAGTGTGGGGTACAGTCTGAAACATTTGAGCTTCATCAACTTGCATTTGCATTTCTGGCAACAAAAATAAACACATAAAAAGAAGTGCTACAGTCAAGTAAAAAAAAAAAAGTGTAAAGATAGAATTCAGCTACTGTCATCCTTAGGATATAATTGGGTATAGGCTGGTATTGGTATGGAACATAATATAATTGAGTATAGGGTGTATAGGGAAGAAGCTGAACAATTCTCTTACTAAGCTGGATATCTCTAAAAGGGATTCGATCTTACTTCTTTTTAATTATTTAAAAAATTGTATATTTACTTCACACAATGTTCAACAGTGAGATAAAAGAGCAAATAGAAGCCAGGCATGGTGGCGCACAGCTATAATCCCAATATTTGGGAGGCTGAGGAAGGACAGGAGGATTGCAGGTTTCAGACCAGTTACAATAATATAGTGAGACCCTCAGCAACCTAGCAAGACTCTCAGCAACCTAGTGAGACCCTGTTTCAAAGTAAAAAAAATTAAAAGCGCTGGCAGTGTAGCTCAAAGATGGAATGCCCTGGGTTTAATCCCCAGTAAAACACACACACACACACACACACACACACACACACACACCAGATAGAACAAAAAGGAATGCCATGCTACCACTTAGAATGTCCATTGGCAAGGAATTTTTTCCCCTTTATTGAAAATCATTCCTAACAGCCCAAATATATTTCTGTTAACTCCATGAAACTTGCAAAAGCGCAGCTCTGAAGACCCCTTTCTCTCTGAAATGCCTGCATTCCTTGTTGTCCTTACAAATTAACTCTAAATCAGTATTTAGTGCCTGGTGAGATTCCTTGGATTAAAGAAAGCGAATACATATAATAATGCATAGAGCATGTACTGTATTTTAGGCTCTAATCAGATAAACTGATATTTGTTTACAATTTTTTCGTCTAATTGGCAGGATTCTAAGAAATAGAAAACACTACTGTTAGAAAAAAATTGAGAAATATTATTTCTCCATCAGTCATCACAATTGTTCCCAGTTATCTATGAATGTATAAAGACTGTTGTTCACGTTTTGCCTCTCCAAATAGTTTATAATGCCCTAGAAATATGGTGCTTATGTTGTTTAGCTTTGTGTCTCCAGGAAAGCCAAGCCTAGTGTCTTGTTCACTCCACATCCTCACATATGCTGGGGTGTTTTGATTTGATATTGAAAAGCCAGAAAGGTAATGCTTGGTTAAAATGCACCCTTTACAAATGACTGACATTTGAATTCAATATTGACTTGGAAATAAATTTAAGACCCATTCATAGTTGGTACTAGCACCAAATACCAGATGAATATAAATGTGAGGCATTTCCATGTCTGCCTTTTCTTTTGGTATTTTCAGCAGGAGCAGAAGCAGGGTAGAAATAAGACAGGCTCCCTCCTTTTAAAACAATGCTGCTGACCTGAACGCTAGGTGCCATTTCATGAAGGGAATTTCGAAGGCAGGCGTGAGGAACACGGCTGAAAAGGCAGAGAGAAAAGAAGGGAAGAAAACAAGCAGGAATTCACATTCTGTGGATTAAAAATCTAATGAAAGGAGAATAAGAAACTAGCTCAAAAATTGATAGACTTTCCAATGCAGTCAACCTATGCTTCAATATTTATTGCAAGACGAAAATTGAACCTCAAGTCTAAAAAAAAAAAGACTCTTAGTTCCTATTCTCTGCCCAAGTACACATACATTTACATTTATGGCTGACTATGTGACTATATTTAAATTCTCAGCTTTAAAAGCTACAAGATTGCAAATAGATTCATTTTAGCCATTTCACCGAACTGGATTAGCTTTCCTTTCCAGCCATTCTCGAAGGCAGGCAAAGTTCAAGTGTGCAGAAAATTTAAATTACTTTTTTTGATAACAGGGAGGGTAAATTCAAAATCCAGAAATCAGCTCAGATTCATGTCTGGGGGTTGTTGAGTGATATCTGATCGTGATCTTGTGCTAAAGGAGTAAATTTCAGCATAAGCAATGGAATGTTCGACCTCAGACCAAAAAAAGCCATTGTACTAGCATCCTACAGCATCTCTGACCAAACAGATCTTGTGTGCTGGGTTGATAAAGCACAGTCAGCACAGGTGAGTCCTGAACTTGTGTCTCTCAACGAAAGATCTTGGCTGGTATCTGTCATGGATAGAGTAAGTCGAAGTTGCTTGGCAGGAGAGTCCATTCCTGCAGGGATTTGATGGGATCCTATGGGGAGAGACATGCACTTGCCCTGGTTCCTCGATTCTGGAGTTTCAAGAAGAGAGGACTTCGTAATCCTAGCATTTGGGAGGCTGAGACCGGAGGATCCGGGTTCGCGGCCAGCCTCAGCTACTTAGTGAGGCCCTCCGCAACTTAGTGAGACCCTGTTTCAAAATAAAGGATAAAAAATAGGGCTGGGGGTGTAGCTTGGAGGTAGAATGCCTCTGGGTTCAATCCCCAGTACCGCAAAAAAAAAAAAAAAAAGAAGAGAGGACTTCCCTTCCCCATATTACAATTCTCAATTTGCAACCCACTAGTGGCAAGATGATAATGTGCATCTGAACCATTTATCATCTTCCTCAATTCCCTTAACCTTAGTACTTCCTTATGATCCCCCACTCAGGAATGCAGAATCCAGGATTTTCCAGGTAGAAGCAAGTTTACCATGGATCAATCAGAGAGAAACATTAATATAAAGAGAAACGTTAAAATAAAGAAAAATGCTAAAATGTTTGGCTTTTAAGTTGAAAAGCGTCTGCATTCTGCCTTCAGTCAGAAAAGATTTACAGAGGAGCTTGGCTATGTTCCCACTCCAATACCCACCAGGCAAGCCCCCAAAATGGGACCGCTTAGCTGGAGGAGAAGCAGCAAAGTTAGATTAAAACCTAGACAATTATATGCTGATGTGATGATAAACTACCACTTTGCCTTCTCCCCCAAACTCAGTGTGTATAGAGGCTACAGAATCTGATTAGTCTTAAGGATTTTAGAGTGGAAGGGAGTTATGTTTCATTCCTGCATGGAATGAGGGAGGCACTGTGAGTTAGCTGTGCCCTGAGCCAGTTTCTGTGTGCATATGAATTGCCCCCTGCAGGTGCAAAGCAACAGGGGGAAACAAAAGAGTCTGCCCAGCTCCTGAGCAGAGAAGAGCCATCAATTGAAAGAATAAGCTGGAGGTCAAAGTAATCCTCAAGGTCAAAATGAAGGGGAAATAGTGAGGGGCAATGAGTACCATCTTCTCAGAGAGCACCGTGGGGCTCAAGAGGATGCTTGTACATCTCAGCAGAAACCAGAGAAAAAGGTACTCAAATCTGAAAAGGAGCTGGTGTCTCTGCTGCAAAGTGCAAAGATACTTTGAAATTCCTGCAGCTTATAGATCCTTGTATCTGCTCCTCCTCAGGTTTATGCAGTCCCCCCCCCCCTCCCTGTTTCCCTGGCCCATGACTACTTGCTCACTGGTGAGTTGCAGCCACAACCATCATGGCCTCATCCAGTAACACCTCCCAGGGAGGCTCTGGCTCCCAGCCCAAGGCCCCCAGCCCCCAGCCCACGGCCGGCCTCCTTCCTTACAGACTCAGGTGCCAGTTTGCTCTCAGTAGCTCCTTCAACAGATGCCTAGATCAGCTGTTTGCAAAATCCCAAGTGTAGGCCAGCTCCTGACCAATGAGAGACAGTCACCTGTGCTCATTTGTGAATGTGTGGCTTGTTCTATAATCTACCAGTATTTGCTCTCTGCCTTCCTGGTCTCATCCTCCAACCCTACTCCCACTACCCTAAGACCCCTAAGACTGCACTCTCATGACATGCCAGTTTTGTGACATACTCTTTCTTTTTAGAGCATCTAGGTTAAGGCACATTAGTACTTAGCTCCAGAAAAGAGTAGAGAGGGGGGGGGAAATCTCAAAGTCGAACCCAAATGAAAAATAAATGGCTTTGGCCAGATGTGGGGGCACATGCCTGTAATCCCAATACTTGAGAGTCTGAGACAGGAGGATCCAGGTTTGAGGCCAGTCTCAGCAACTTAGCGAGACCCTCAGCAATTTAGTGAGATCCTGCTTCAAAATAAAAATATATACATCAATAAAAAGGGCTGGGGGTTGTAGCTCAGGGGTAGAACAATGTTGGGTTGAACCTCTAGTACCAAGTAGATAGACAAACAAATAAATAAATAGCTATCTCTAACTGAATTTAGTAGTCATGATTAGACTGGAGGACTAACACTAGAATTAGGACCATAGAAAAAGAAAGCTACGTTTTTCATGATCTGACTTAGTGATTTAGCAATAAAATGGTTGCTATATTCAGAAACATTAAGAAATCCAAACACCATAAAGGTTCTTTGCCTAGAGGTTTGAAACACAAAATTATGATTCAAAATTCAGGTCTGCTATGATGTGGACACGATTTGTCCGATTATGGTCCATGTGCTGAAACTACGGTCCCATGTGGGAGAACCATTAAGAGGTGGGGCCTACCCAGAGCTGATTTATCTCATAAGAATGGGTTAGGCCTCAGGAGACTGGACTGGTTAGTGCCTGAGTGGTTTGTTATAAAGTAAGTGTAGCTCTTTTGGCTACTTTCTTGCTTCCTCTCCTGCTATGTGACCTGTCTTGCACACAGTCCCATATAATGCCATCCTCCAGGCTATGATGCATCGTGAGACCCTCACCAAACACCTGAAATAGCCTACAAAATTGTGAGGCAAAATAAATCTCTTTTAAACAATATGGCACCCACCCACAGGTATTTTGTTATAGCAACGCAAAATGGACTGAGATTACCATCATCTAAGAAGTCAAGAAGGAAAGGAGTAGACAGTGTCCAGCTTTCCCATCTCTTCTGTTTCATTCATTCCTTATTTTGTAGTAGAACTGGGAAACATAAGCAGTGGATTCAAAGTTACCAAAGAAGATCATGGGTTTGGGCATCAAACATATCTAGCTTTAGTCTTATTTCTGCAATTCACCAGCTTTTTGTGCTTCAGCAATTGGCTGGAGCTTTCCAATTCCTCATATACAATACAGACAATAGAATACACCTCTGCGATCTGCTCTGAGTATAGTTCTTAGTACTGGGCCAGGAAAATAGTGAGGACTAAATAAATGTGAAGGTGATAATTATTATCAAGGTTTTTGGTTGAGCACAGTTTGAGAAACTTATCAATTAACAAAGAGAACCTCTCTCAGCAACAGAGAGGTGGATACTCATTACAGAATTAGAAATGACGATAAAGCTTTGCTTGTCCTCCGTCCTTATTAAGAGTGGCAAAATAGACAAGAAGGTTTCTTCAGGATAAAACAGGTACTACCAATCTTTGATATATTTTTGAATTGATTCCCTTAATTTCAAAAGTATTCATAGTAGATATTTTGACATAAAAAAAGGATATTTTTAAATAAAAACACACATGGTAAGGAACGTATTATGCCACCATCTAGGACCATCTAAGGGTAACCAAGCCTGCCATTTGTTTTTGCAAAGCAGTTTTAATGGAACATGGTCATAACTATTCATTTACATGTAGACTATGTTTGTTCTCACAGATGAAGAGAAAGTTGCATAGACATAGAGACTTTATGATATACAAAGACTGAAATATTTACTATACAGATTTTCAGAGAAAAACTTTACTAACTTCTGATTGAAGAGAAGAAGTTGAGGGAAGAGACACAAGCATTAAAGAAGAATTGGAAGGGAAGGCTTAGAAAATACCAGTAGAGGTGGGTTCAACTGATAAGCTAATATTATGTAAGGATGAGTGTATATGGAGGAGAGGGAAAGAATAATAAACTTTAGGTCAAGCACAAGGCTAGCCAAGGGCCAAGGCATCAGTGCTACTTAAGGTTAAATGTTAAAACCAAGAATCCGCCTGCAATTTTCTCCTCAGGATCTTAAGACAAAAATACTTCATCTTAGGAAATAGAGCTAAAGAAATCATGCACCGTTATGGGATACTGTTTCCTGTGGATTGAACACAACACTTGGACTTCATTTTTTGTGGTTGTTAATTTATATGTTTATTGCAGAAGCATCTTTGAGGTTATAAAGAATATTTTCACATAAATGTGATAATGGGGCATTTCCATTTATTACTTTAATAAATGAATTGAAGGATAAAGTATAAGAAGTGGAGCTTTTTAGATACAAAAGCAAGGGAGATCAATTATTTAAGAATTTCAAATTAGTATATACAAGGCTGTTGATGGAACAGATATTTATTTGTGCACTTGATAGATCTCTGTTAAAAATAGATTTCATTTCCTTTTACTTTCATATTATGATCTTTTAAACATTTAGCTTAAGTTGATGTATTTCCCTTTCTGAGCTAATTTTATTTGTTACTCAATTATCTTACTTTATTATAAAACACTTGTAAAAAACCCAACTTAAAGATTTAAAAATGTCTAAATTGATTTAGATTTACTGAGTTAGTGAGTTACTAATTTGCTAAAGAACTAATTTCTCCATTAAAAAAATACAACCTCCTATTGTCTTTCAAACTCCAGCTTTCTAACAGTGCTTAAGGAAAAAATGTCATGATTTCTTGGTAATCAAAAACACCTTAGAAGCTACACATTTGGCAATATAAGATTTGTTAAAGAAATTAAGGCATCTCTTGTAGTCATTGAAGATACAGTAGAATAAGTAATTACATGGAAAAATTCTACAATATATTAAATGAAAATATTCCAATGAATTCTAATTTTATAAAGAAAATTATGTTTATATACTTATTTTGGGAGGAGGGTA
>PVLC010045052.1:0-11936 GCA_004027655.1 Graphiurus murinus | reverse complement strand
TTTTTTTTTTACGGTACTGGGGATTGAACTCAGGAGCATTCTACCTCCGAGCTATACCCCCAGCCCTATTTTGTATTCTTTATTTTGAAACCGAGTCTCACTAAGTTGCGGAGTGCCTCACTAGGTAGCTGAGGCTGGCCGTGAACCCGGATCCTCCAGTCTCAGCCTCCCAAATGCTGGGATTACAAGCGTGCGCCACCACGCCCGGCTTTTGTTTCCTAAAGAACATGTAATTTCACCTGAAATGCTATACTGTCTAGTTGGTCACTTAAGGACCTCCAGGATCTCACCAGTGCCCACCTTCCTCACCTTCCTCCATTCCTCTCCCTTCCTGAATGGCGCGTTTTTATCCAAAGCCCCACCCATGCTCAGCTCCCTGTGCCAAGCCACTTCTGACCTCCCTGGTCAGAGAAGGGATATGAATGCCCCGTCTCTCTTTCCTCTGAGGTCCTCATGAGTACCTCAGCTTTTTCCATCCCAGTAGACACTCTTGGGCCTGGCAGGTGGCAGGTGCTCAGTGGATATTTGCTGAATGATTAATTTAAAAATGAAGCACTATAGAAGGGAGGAAGAAAGTGCTAGATGAATTTGCCATTGGCTGAATAAGCATGCCTCAAAAACTGCTATGTGCTAATGTGCTGAGTGACCATATCTGTACCAGAGCATGCTGGCTTTGTCCTTATTTCTGCTCTACTCAACATTTTTATCCCTTTAAGCACTTAAGTTCAAATTCAAACATTACCCTTTTCTAGCACTTATCATGATGTTTCATCACTTGTAAAATCGGGGTGATAAGGTAAATGAAAATGGAGACCAGGCTTGAAGAATCCTGGAGCAGACAAAGCCAGTCAGGTGTCGATGACTTTAGCCTGGCATGATTTGCAAACATAAGGGAAATGTGACTTGAGCTAGCTTTTGTAAATGCCTGTAATACAGAAAAGCAGAACTTAAGTTTTGCCCAACCAGAAGCTGCCAACCAACTTAAAATTATATAAGTAGGGACTTCCCAGTGTGATAGGTCGAATACTACAACTGTAAAACTGTCACCCAGCAAGTATTCTCTTCTGTTTGTCCTTGCTCAGTTCCCTGGTGGAGCTCCAAACCCACTTCCTGTTTGGAACTGCCTGGATGACAAATCATCATTTGCTTAAATAAGCTCTTTAATATTTTATTGTACCTCAGTTTACTTTTTAACAATAGTATCTATGGCAAAGTTTGTTTTGAGGATTAAATGAATCAATATATGGCTTAGAACATAGGAAATCCTAGTTAAATGCTTGGCATTAACATTTCTGCGTAGGTCTTAACATCTCTCTTTGATGGTTGGCTCTGCAAAGGCAAAGTTTGTGTTTAAATTGTTTTCTTTGCATCATTTAGCATAAACTTGGGAGGATGACTGCATTTTATAAAGGTGACAGTTCAGAGTAGAAGTGGAGGATGGGCTTTGGGGCCAAGCTGCCTGAGCTCCCATCTTGCTTCCCATGGACTGCTGTGTGACCCGCACCCTATGACTTAAACATTCTGTGCCTCAATTTCCTTATCTGTAAGACAATGCTAGACATGGGTCTACTGTGCTGATATAGGAGATCATGTGTGTAAAGCTCTTAGCACAGTGTCTGACACATAGGAAGTGCTCAATCAATGTGATTTGCTATAATTAAACATTTTGCTTCCTTGGAATTCACATTTTGCCATAAGCTAAATAGGGAAACTATTTTGAGACAAGTCAGCATTTGGGACCAATGCCAATAATCAGCCCTCTTGGTTATTTTTTCATTTAGGGTCTTTGAATATCATGCCAATCTTGTTTATACTTACACAAACGAGGTAGTTGGATGCCTGCCCATTTGCCAGAATGAATGACTTCTATTTCTATCATTGACTATATTCAGGATAGTCCCTCTTGCTAACTCAAACTAAACAACAACATAGTAAACAAGCCATTCATGTCCAACAGTGGGCCAACTCAGGGAACTCAGGACAAATGTGGTTCTTCTGCAGCTCACTTACCAGCCAGGGGTGGGTGAGAATCCCCCAAGAGCTGTAACTTCACAGCTAGGAGGCCTCAGACTAACAATGGATCTCAATAGAGATTAAATCAAATTTCATGGACTGATCCAACTTCAGCTGAACTGACCATCCCTCTGGGACTGCTCCTTTATAAGGAACAATACCACTTATCAAACAGGATAGGTGAGGTGGCTTGGATCCTAGTTTCTGAGAAATGGACAGGGAAAGAAATGAGTAAGGGTTATCTCTTGATGACCTTATTCTCCTGAAGATTTATCTAGGAGATGTTGCAAATATAGCTTCTTTGCTTTTAACCAAGTTGAAAAGTCCTTTTTACATGACTACTTGTTAAAAAAAAACACTTCTTTCTTAAATCTCACTCCTCACTCCCATTTAACTCCCAGTACCAGACAAATTCTTATGACAAGCTTTCAGACCATTCTAAGATGGATTAATCTGGATTCTTGCTTCCAGGTTCAGTTCTACATATCTACACAATTTATAGTGATCAAGGAGGAGGCAGGGTGTGAAGTTTGGGGGTCTTTCCTCTAAAAATGACATCAGTTAACATCTACTGATCTCTTACTATGTGACAAACATGTCCCTGTATTACTTCATGCCATCTCACAGGAAGTAGGAATAGGTACCATCATCAACCCTATTTCACTTAGGAGAAAACCAAGGCCATTTAGCTAGCGAGTGACAAAACTACATTTCAAACCAGCAATGTCTGCCCTGGGGGCTGAGCTTCTAACCAGTAATCCCCTAAGCATATATGTGTAGGATGGAGCCAAGGACAAAACTACAGGGTTTGGAACTCAGGATGATCATGCCTTTCCTCAGTGCTGCAAAAAGCTCAAGTCACCAAATTTCCCCCACCTGCCATTCATTCTTTTAATCATTCTTTGAATAAACATTTCTTAAAAAAAAATGCCTACAAAGTGTCACACCCTCACCAAGAGCCTGAGGACAGAATCATGATCAGCTGAGATGGGAGCCCCTATTCCTTTATTTTTTATTTTTGGTATTGGGGATTGAACTAGGGGCATTAAAACTCTGAGGTATACCCCTGGCCCTTTTTATTTTCTATTTTGAAAACAGGGCCCCACTAAGTTGTGGAGGCTGGTCTAGAACCTGTGATCCTCCTATCTCAGCCTCCCAAGTATGGGGATGACAATTGTGTGCCATCATGCCTGGCTGGGATCCCCTGCTTGAATGGAGCCTATAGTTTACATGGGACACCAACATGGACGGAGTAATTTACACACATAAAATTTCAGCTTGGGTCAGAACTAAAAAGCAGATGAACAAGATGCTGTGAGAACATGTAAGGGAGGAATTGTCCTGGCGAGGGAGGTCAGGAGAGGCTTCTGTGAGTCAGTAACACAAGAGGAGATATCTAAAGGAGGAGGAGAGGGAAAATATAATCCAGGACACCAGAACATCATAGGAGGTGGCCCTGTGACAGAAAAGCAGCATGGCACGTCCTGGAACTAAAAGTGCACAGGGCTGGAAGGGGCCCTTCTATGCTAAGGACATGTTCTGTATGGTTGTGGGAGGCCTTTGAACCACTGACTTTGGATTCCATTATTGTGGCTCAGAGGCAGCAGTGCCTCTGCACTCACCATCTGCATCTGCTACTTGTGGAGCATCAAGGGGGGCATGTCTTCAGTTAAGTTGTGGTGATGGCAATGGAGAGAGAGAGAGAGAGAGAGAGAGAGAGAGGGAGAGAGAGAGGGAGAGAGAGAGAGAGAGAGAGAGAGAGAGAGAGAGAGAGAGAGAGAGAGAGAGAGAGAGAGAGAGAGAGAGAGAGAGAGAGAGAGAGAGAGAGAGAGGCAGACAGATACAAGTCCTGGCAGCTTCCTGCTCTGTCCTAAAGGCCTGTTGTCTCATGCCAATTCTAGGAAGGTCAAGGATCACAGTGTGGCAATAGTAATTCCAGGATTTGTTAGGGACAAAGATCACCCACACCTCTTTGTAAACAAATCAGCCCAGGATAAGGAGTAATTTTAGTATCTCCAGTTAACAGAATTGCTCATGGTGAAACTGCCTCTCCATTTTCTGCCTTATCTCACTGTAAATTCTTTGCTTGAGAAATGTGATTATGCATAGTTTTCTGGTCCACAGCTCCTTGCTGACATTCCACACACACAGAAGAATAAGGGCTATAATGACCCAGTTATAACTCTCATTACTTACATATCACTCACTAAACTTTGCTAACAATAAAGAGTTACTATCAAACTACTACTCTGCCTCAGTAGGTAGTTTCTCCTTTAACTTTAGATGCCATTTCCAATGCCATCTAAGAAAGGCTTGTAGGTGTGTATATGAAAGAGGTTGTTTACTTATTATTGTTTACTTATGTTTTTATTTCAAAATGTCTTTCCAGTTGCCCCAAGTGAGTGATTCTGATGTGAGCATTCATAGTCCCTTTATGTACACTCAAAGCACCTTAAGATGATGGAGAATTGAGACCATCAAAGTAATTTCCAAGAGTCAGGTGTAGAGTTGCATGCCTGTGATCCCAGTACTTGGGAGGTTGAGACAGGAGGACCATAGGTTCAAGGCCAGCCTCAGCTACTTAGTGAGGCCCTCTGCAACTTAGTGAGAGCCTGTTTCAAAGCGAAAGAATCAAATATGGCTGGGTGTGTATTTCAGAGTTAGAATGCTCCTGGTTTCAATCCCCAGTACCACCCTACCCACACACACACACACAAAGGCTGACCCGCCCCTGAGTAAGGGAATCCTCTCTGCATGACTGCTTTTAAGCAGGCATATCATCTCCCCCTGCCTTTAGACTTGAGCTGAAATGTCAGCTCTTTCTGGTTCTCAAGCTTGTCAGTCTTCTGACTGAAACTACACCATCAGCTCTTCTGGGTTTCCAGTTTGCCCAACACAGATCTTACAACTTGTCAGCTTCCAGGCATATGAGCCAGACCCTTAAAATCAATCAATCAATCTCTCTCTCTCCCCCCTCCCCCCTGTGTGTGTGTGTGTGTGTGTGTGTGTATGTGTGTGTTCTGGAGAACTCTGACTAATGCAGTGGCAGATTTGGCTTTAACCTAGGGAATTGGCCAATTACCAGAAGTCTTGACTAATGAAACACTTCTATCCAGATAACTTCCAGAACTCCATTGTCTCCTTTTTATTATTATTATTATTATTAATTGGTGCATTGTAATCATACATCTTTGTTAGGTACAAGCTGATAAAGGCATATATGCATACATTTCTCATTTAACCCCTTCCCCAATTCCCACCCCACTCCCTCGCCCTCCCTCCTTCTCAAGTTCAGCTTAGTGATTGACTTTGATATATTTGTGAAAGTACATCATGTGCATTAGGGTGCCCCACCCCACCCCTGTTCATCACCTTCAGTTAAGTCAACTTCTTTGCTTATCTAGGGTTTCTCCTTTTTCATCTGGAGTCCCTCTTATGCCCCATCTTCTCCCTAGCATCTGCATATTAGGGAGAACATATGCTTTTTTACTCTTTGTGACTGACTAATCTCACTTAACATAATGTTTTCCAGTTGCTTTTTTTTTTGTGGTACTGGAGATGGAACCCAGGGGCAGTCTACCTCTGAGCTACACCCTCAGTCCTATTTTTTATTCTTCATTTTGAAACAGGGTCTCACTAAGTTGCAGAGAGCCTCACTAAGTAACTGAGGCTGGCTGAGAACCTGGATCTTCTGGTCTCAGCCTCCCAAGTACTGGGATTACAAGTGTGAACCACCACACCCAGCTCATTGTTTCTTTCTAAGTATCAAACTTCTTTGTGAGGACTCATCATTTTCTCCACTGTAGTATAAGAAGATGAAAGGAAGAGGAGGAAAGAAGAAGGATAAGGATGAGAAGGAGAAGGAGAAGAAGGAGGAGGAGGAGGAGGAGGAGGAGGAGGAGGAGGAGGAGGAGAAGAAGAAGAAGAAGAAGAAGAAGAAGAAGAAGAAGAAGAAGAAGAAGAAATGGAAAGAGAAACAGAGGCATTAGGATAGAAGGGCCAGGCCCTTGATCAGGTGGGAGGCTGGAGTCCATCTAATGCCTGACGCAGAGGGCTTTCTACATGGTGTGGAGCGTGCTCAGGTTCACAGGTCTCTGGCGTTGGTCTGAACATGGCAGAGAGGCGTATTTGTGTGTGATGAGTAAGAGCAGCGCCCTGGGATCTGGTGGCTCTGGTTCCACCTTGCCTCTACCTCCTACTAGCTGTGTGGCCTTGGTCACATTTTTACTTGACTCATTTCCAAAAGGGAGATAAAAACTTTCATCCAAGGAGTTGTTAGGATAATTCCTCAAGAATACAGAAGTACATAGTCGAACTCCTAGCATGTATTGAAATAAATGTCATGTACTATTAGTAGTTCTGCTTATTCTAACCTTAATTTAAGGTATGAGTATCTAGACTCACTTATTCTATATCAGCTTTTCCTTTACACTTGGGAGCAGCTGCAGATTGATAATCATAATGTCTGTATTCGAAGATCTCACTACTTAGAGTGTAGACGGCATGTGAGAGCCTGTTGGAAGTGCAGAACTCAGGCTCAGGTACAGTGTGGGCACACTGATGCTTGTTCTAAGGCTCTGACCAAAGATGACAATCTGACAAGGAGCTCAGAGCTAGTGGAAGATCCCTATAAAGATACCCTGGAGTGCCTCTGTAATCCAACACAGATTAACATTCAGTTCTATCCAGCAAAATGAAAAGCAGGCTGAAAAGAGGGTACTAAGTAGGATAAAGGGTGGAACTGGGGGAGGGCAGGACCCAGGGCAGCAACTGTAACTCCTGGCCCCTCCATAGCTCCCCACCTGCCTCCTCTAGGTTCTGTCATATTCTCTCTGATAGCCCCCTCTGTGTCAATGACTTCTACTCTTGCATCAGTTGGTCCTGGCCAGGCTTGCATGAACAACTGGGAAGCTGCTGAATCAGGAGCCACCTCAATTTATGTTTACTACAAAGACTATGCTCCAGAAAGATCCCCGATTCCAGATGTTTTGCTCCAAACAGTCTCCACAGATGTCCATTCAAACAAGCCATCTAACATGACTACTGATGTATCCTACACAAAGTTAATATAATGTTAGGCATCTTGAACTTGCCTCATGGGAAAAATGGGAAAGAGAGCCTGACTCAGAAAGGAGTGATTTTTAGAGAAAAACAGTATATTTACCAGATTAAATTGTTGCAAACAACTGCTAGCACATTTGTGTGTGCTCAGTAGAGGTTTCATTTGGAAAGTTTAAACATATAGAGAATGCTTCAGGAGTTTTAGTTTCCTTTAAAAATACTATCTCTAATGGAATAGATAGCTGCTGGATCTGGAAAATAAAGCCTGATTTTTTAGTGGCCATATCTGGGACCATATTTGGACCATAGTCATTAAAGGGAAGAGATAAGAACTATCTATATACCTTTATATGACACATCTCTTTTTTGTGGGTTTTTTTTTGTGGTATTGGGAATTGAACCCAGGGGCATTCTTCCTCCAAGCTACACTCCCAGTCCTATTTTTATTCTTTATTTTGAAATGGGTCTCCCTAAGTAGCTGAGGCTGGCTGTGAACCCAGATCCTCCGGTCTCAGCCTCCCAAGTACTGGGATTACAAGCATGTGCCTCCATGCCCGGCTGACACATCTCTGATTTTTTTTAAAAAAATATGTTTGTTGATAAAATCCTAATCACCTGGAACTCAGGTCAGGAAAAAGAGAGATACATTTTGGCTTCAAGTCAACTAATGCATTAATAGGATTCTCACAGTCACATCTTTGAAAATAATAACCCCACTGTTCTCTGGAGTGTGTTCAGGGGTGCATGCTGTATTTTAAGAATGATGCTGAAGGTTGTAGGAAGTTTAGGTACATAGCATCAGAAGAATGAAGAAAAGTTCTGGAAACCATGTTACACAAAGACCCATATAGCCAGCAACTAGAAACCCTGGAATTTAGCCAGAAGCATCTTCAGCAAAAATGACCACATGGAAGAGGCCACAGATGTATCTCTTCTATTCCTGAGAATCAGACTAAGGATATCAGGTGGAAATTATGGAAGGAGGAAGTACGAATAAATATAAACATCACTTTAAAGAAATCTCCATCACAGAATGTCTCTCATGGAAAAAATTGTTCCTTATCAGCGAAGATGCCTTGATGTCTCATTTGTATTGGCAAGATTGCTAGAGCTGGAATGTTGCAGACAGTATAGGATTAGAGGTAGTGAGAGAAACTCCTATCAAGTGGTAAGAAGAAGAATGTACTGTGTTTGTGAGAGGGAAGTGAGAGCAGAAAAGGGACCCAGGTGTGGTGGTGCACACTTGTAATCCTAATACTTGGGAGGCTGAGACAGGAAGATCGTAGGTTTGAGGCCAGCCCAGCAACTTAGCAAGGCCCTTAGCAACTTAGTGAGATCCTCTTTCAAAATAAAAGAATAAAATAGGGGTAGGGTGCAGTTCAGAGACATAATGTCCCTCGGTTCCATCTCTAATACCACAAAAGAAAAAAACAAAAAAGGAGCAGTGGAGCCAGCAAGAATTGGGAAGCTAGAAGGGTCATGGCGGCAGATCCAGGACAAATAGACTTGGGAAAAGAGAAGCACCTCTTCTGCATTCATTCATCAAAATGTTTCCAGTGCTCAGACCTCTGGCCTAGATGCTCTGATAGCCAGTGACTGGAGCAGTGAATAAAGTGGGGGAAGTGCCTGCTCCTGTGCCGCGCACGTTGTAGTGAGGTAATAAACACATAATCCGTAATCCACAGTGAGCATGTAAGGAGAAACAGAGCCACAGAAAGAACTGAGTGATGGATTGGTGAGAGAAAGCCTTTCTGAGACAATAGCATCGGAGCAGAACACTGAAGGAGGCTTGAGTCTTGGACACGTCTATGAGGAAAATGACTGTCTATGTGACTAGACCAGAACTGTAAAGTGCTTTGAGATTGTTAGTATGTGAGCCAGTCTTGCCTAGATTTCACAGGGGCAGAGGAGACTGACCAAATCTGATCAAGGAAACATGGCATCAGGCCAGGGAGGCAGCTCAGTGGTAGAGTGTGTCTAGTGTGCTCAAGACCCTGGGTTCCATCTTCAGCATCCTCCTCCCCCACAAAAAAACCCACCAACATTGGCATCTTCCCTCTAGGAGGTTCTCAAGGTGCACTGAACATCTATTGCTAAAGGGATCTGCATCAAGGACCCCCGGGGAGGGTAACTGCATCGGGTAGGAGATTGAACTACATAGTTTTTAATGCCTGGCTTAGTATCAGAATTGCTAGGTAGAAAGGAGACATAAAGGGAGGGAAAGGAAATAAAATTTTAATTCAAAATTTCCCCATACTTGTCTATCACTCCAAAAGTTCCCTCATGCTCTTTGCAGTTAGTTGCTGAATTGATTCTCACCAGTTTATTGGCAGGCTAGACTTCTCCAGACCCCCACTCTTATTTCACAGAGAACCCAGTCTTCCAGGAGTGAACATCCCAAGTCCGACATAGAGAAAAGAAGTTGTTGGAACCTCCTCCATGCCCAAGGACCTGGAGAGTTTATCTGAAGAAACTGGTTGCCCAGTTCAGCAGGGATCCACAGTCTGCACTGAGCCTACAACATGCCAAAGACCTCTGGGGACATCTGCTCTCAGCCAGAGAGCTCAGCCCATCGGTGTATGCCCAACACTTTTTACTTACACCCACCCTCTTTAGTTTGAGCATGCATTCCTCATCTTAGCCTCCCTGAATCTTTGTGCTTCCTTTTAACCTTGGGCTTTTTAGGTCTGAAATCCATGGTCTGTGGATGTTTCTGTAGGATAGGCATGTGTGGGGCAAGCTTGTCTTATGTTTGAAGGGTCTGAACATTTGGAGAAAAGGAAAAATGACTTTGCCATAAGAAAACTTCAGCAGAAAGAGGATCAGGGATACTTGCTCTGATTCAAAGAGAATCGTTCTAAATGACTGAGTTCATGATTCAGATGTGGATTCAGCAGTTCTGCAGAGGTGGTGAAGACACGTAAGCCATAGCTTTATCTTCTTGCTGAGTATAAATGGATGAAGAATAAGTATTGCTGAACAGTCACAGTTCCTGCTACCAACCTTCCAAAGAAACACAGGTGACCCACTCTAGTCTTCAGGGTTTGCAGCCAACTACACAGACTATTGTGAGAAATGATGTATACAAGTAAATCAAAATAGCAATAATGTCTCAACCAAGTCTTACTAATATCTGCAGTATTGGATAACCAGATAAATTGATAAGAACTTATTGCTACAAAATTTAGTGAGGAACCCCATTAACTCTTCTTGATTTATTTGTTACTCAGTATAGCAATGTATTAATATAGAGAAGTAGTTTCAAATGTAATGGAGTTTTGAAATTACCTTTATTGCTTATCAAAATTTCCTGGAGATTCTGCCTGAGCCATCTGGGCAATTTCATTAAGCTACCCAGTTGGTTCTGATGCCACCTACCCAGGGTCTACCCTTTATGGCTGTTAAATTTGAAATCAGAGGCCTGGGATTCCAGGATTCCAGGGTTCCATTTACTAGCTGCAGAAGCTTAGACATGTATTGATTTCGGCCTCCATGGCCTTATTTGGGAGATGGTTCCCAAGAAGTTTTTTGAGTAGGGCAGAAACATGCTAAGAGGCTTTCTGGCCCATGGGAAACACATCCTTGCTTTCCTTGGTGGAAACATGATGTTGCGAGTACAATTGCCCTCACTATGCCACTCTCTCTCCTTCAGGGTTAACTGCAGCCAAGGTTAACTTCTTGCCTTTAAGCCTATCTAGGCACAATTCAGCTTCAGGGAGCTAGGAGTGGAAATGACAACTATAGATTTGGAGGGAGTGGGTATAAAAACCTATAGAATTGTCTCCTTAGAGTATTTAAGTTCTTTAAGTTTCTGCTTCTTGTTATTTATTACTCATTATTTTATTTTTTGTGGCACTGGGGATTGAACTCAGGGACATTCTACCTCTGAGATATACCCCCAGTCCTTTTTAAAATTTTGTTATTTAGGGAGACCCTGTTTCAAAATAAAGAATAAAAAATAGGGCTGGGGGTATAGCTCGGAGGTAGAATGCCCCTGAATTCAATCCCCAGTACCACACACACAAAAAATTTGTTATTTGGAAACAGAGTCTCTCTAAGTTGTGGAGGGCCTCACCTAAGTTGCTGAGGCTGGCTTCAAACCTGCAATCCTCCTGTCTCAGCTTCCCAAGTACTGGGATTACAAGCATGCACCACCACACTCTGCTTTCTGCTTCTCTTCAAAGAGACTAAAGTGATATCCTCATAGAGAATGTGTCTTGTTCAACATCCTAACCAGAGAGGCTGTCCTGAGTGATTTAGCAGAGAGGGAAGGGAAAATTGAGGACGAATATAGAGAACACTAAGGACAAATGCATTTGTTGCTAAATTGCTTTTAGGTGGACTTGTAAAATGTCACAGCTTGCTGCATGAGAAAGACTTAGCCTTGGGAAAACACAAAGTTCAATGCCAACATCTGGCTACCATATTTAGCAGATTGGAAAATGGCTGTCAGGGCCAATGTAGTTGTTTCTTTCTCCTCCCCACCTCTCCCCTCCCCTCTTGTCTCTTGCACTTGGAGTTGAACCCAGGGGCATTCTAACTCTAAGCTACACATCCAGCCCTTTCTATTTTTTTTTATTTTGAAACAGGGTCTTGCTAAGTTGCTGAGGCTGATCTTGAACTTAGGCTGTCTCAGCCTCCCAGGTACTGAGATTACAGGTGCATGTCACTGTATCCAGCTGGCTGTTTCATACTTGATCTTAGCCAAAAGGCTGGGAAGTGATGGCTGTTTCCAATAATAAAATTCTCACTATTGTGGGCCTTTGTGTGACTTGATTTCTGATTGCCCAGGCTGATAAGAGTCTTCCAGAGTTGAGGGATGTGAATCATTTGGCTGCACATCTTCCTGTCTGCCTTCCTCT
>PVLC010045051.1:0-11937 GCA_004027655.1 Graphiurus murinus | reverse complement strand
TGTATTGTTCAGGGAGTAATGCCTAGTCAGTAGGAAAGGGTTTTTACATGTTCAATACAGATGCAATTTTTTTTCCAAAATTAATCTTTAGTTGGTTGACTTCATAACTGCAGAACCTATATATACAAAGGGCCAACTGTATTGCTTTGACAACCTGTGATAGATTCCCTAAGTGAAATGACTGAATAGAATAAGTGCATTTCAAACATGGCAAATGCTGCCAAATTGTCATTTGAAAGGGGATTTTAATAATGATCTCCCAGCAAGTATCTGAGAACCCTGCTTTCTCATACTCTCAATCAAACTAGGGTACCAGAAATCTTCACTTTGGCCAGTGTGATGAATGTGAAATGTCTTGCTAACTGTGTTTGCATTTTGTAGATTTTTCATAAAGTATGCCCTGTTTTCATATATTTTCTTATAATTTTCCTGCAGATTCTCTATTCATGTTTCTTCCCATTTTTCAAAATTAGGTTGTATTTTTTAAAGCATTTGCAAGGATTCTTTACACATTTGGGTATTGATTCTGTATAGATAACCTGTATTGTATTAAAATCTTTTCTTGTTACTTCTTTGTATGCAATGCTGTTTGTTGCCCAGAAGTTTTTAAATTCCCATATGTATTAGTATTATTTTATGGCTACTGGGTTTCTCACTTTTTATTTTGGAGGCCATTCATACTTCAAGATTATAAAAATATTTTGCATTTTTGCTAATACTTTGGTCTAACTTGAATTAGTTTTTTTGTATGTGTATATGGAAGGGATGTCACTTTATTTCCCCATGTGAATAGGTGATTGCCTCGCCATCACATAGCAAATAGTTCATGATTTAAAATGCTATTGTAATGAGATTCATGGAGAAAGAAAATAGAATAGAAGCTAACAAAGTGCTAATGGTTACTGGACATTGTAAAGGTACTTACACACACTGAACTCTTCACGTAAAAATGGCTAATGTGATCAATTTTATATGTTATCATAGTTTTAAAAATGTTGTTTTATCATATGTGAAATTCCTACACCTCATAAATCTGTTTCTGGACTCCATTCTGTTCTATTGATTTATTATAATTTTTCTCTTTAACATTATACTATTTTAATTATGAAGCATTATAAAATGAGTTTTAGTATTTGAACAGAGGATCTCCCTGTCCATTATTCTTCAATTTTAAAATGTTCTCAGTGGTTCACAATGATGATTTTGAAGGAACTCTAGAGTCAAGCCGTCATGTTCCATAACTGGTATCGAAGTTTCGATAGCTATTACATTAAATTGGAAATTTTGGTTGAGAAGATTTGACATCTTTATATATCTGAGGCTTCTCCAGGGAAGTGGTATGTTTCTCCCACTTATTCAAGTCCTCCATCAGTTAGTGAGCTTTTGTTGGGGTGTGCTATGGTAACAAATAGCCCCTGATAACCGGGCATGATGTCGCATGCTTGTAATCCCAGTACTTGGGAGGCTGAGACAGGAGGATTGCAAGTTAGAGGCCAGCTTCTACAATTTAATGAGACCTTGTTTCAAAATAAAAAAATGAAACAAGGCTGGGATGCCCCTGGGTTCTATCCCCAGTACTACAAACAGACAAAAACAAACACAAATGGCCCCAGATTTCCTAGTGACCTACAAAATACCACCACTTTATTTTCCACTCACATGCAATGTCAGCAGTACTGCTCCTGCAGTTTTGCTCCGTGTGTTTCCTTTATTCCAAACCCAGACTAAAGGAAGAACCGATGTGGGTCATTGCTGCCCTCATAGCAGAGAGCATGGCAGAACTTGTGGTGGCTTTTACAAGTTCTGCTCGGCAGGAGGACACATGTGTACTAAGCATCCTTGCTTAGAGCAAGTTGCACAGCCCTGCGCAAGGCAGCGAAAGTGGGGAAGTGTAACCCTCTCGCTGGGAGGACCAGTGCGTAACTGGAGCAATTGTGCAACCTATCTTGAGGCCAGTTTTATATAATTCAATGAACTTTAAAACTTTTTCTTTTCTTTCTTTCTCTCTCTCTCTCTTTTTTTTTTTTTTTTTTTGTGGTGCTGAGGATTGAACCTAGGGTCTTTCTACCTCTGAGCTACACTCCTAGCTCTATTTTATTTTTTTTTTTATTTTGAAACAGAGTCTTGTTATGTTTCTGAGAGTCTTGCTAAGTTGCTGAGTCTGGCTTCAAGCCTGCAATCCCCCTGTCTCAGTCTCCCAAGTACTAGGATTATAGGCATGCCCCACCATACCTGGCTAAGTTTAAACATTTTTAATGAAAATTGTTCTTATTTTCAAAGCTTTCCCCTGAATATATACAATGTTTTGCTATTAATAGGATTCCTTATATCTAATTGGTTATTAGTGAGGATATTGATTTTTAAATTATACTTATTTCTTTTCAGTTGTAGTAAAAGACACATAACATAAAATTGGTATCTTAAAAACCTTTTTTTCTTTTTTTTGGCAGTACTGGGGATTGAACCCAGGGGTGTTTTACCGCCAAGCTACACCCCCCAGCCCCATTTTTTATTCTTTATTTTGAAACAGGGTCTCACTGCATTGTGGTGGGCCTCCCTAAGTAGCTCAGGCTGGCCGCGAACCTGCGATCCTCCTGTCTCAGCCTCCCAAGTACTGGGATTACAAGCGTGCACCACCACACTTGGCTCTTACAAACCATTTTTAACCATATAGTTCAGTGGCATTAAGTACATTCCCATTGTTGCTCTACCATCTTCACCATAAGCCCATAGAGCTCTTTATTTTGCAACATTGAAGCTCTGTACCTGTTAAACAATTCCCTTTCCCTTCCCCCTAGTCCTGGAAAACCACGATTCTGCTTTCTATATCTACAATCTTGGTTACCGTAGATATTTCATATAAGTGGAACCAGGCAGTATTTGTCCTTTTGTGATGGACTTATTAAGCCTAATGTCCTTAAGGCTTATCTAGATTGTAGCATGTGTCACAATTTCTTTTCTTTTTAAGGCCGAATAATATTGCATTATACACATCACATTTGTTTTATCCATTCATTCTTCAATGAACACTTGGGTTGCTTCCAACTTTTGGCTATTATGAATAATGCCTCTGATTAACATGGTTGTACAACTATTGGTATTTGAATATTTTATCATATATATAGACTTATTATTCTAATAGTGTTTTTTTATTTTTGGTTAGTTGCTTCGTGTGTATTTTCATCTTTTAGATTGCTCATCTTATTTTTATTTGGTTTTAAAATGCTCTTTTGAGCTGGGCGTGGTGGCGCACGCTTGTAATCCCAGCATTTGGGAGGCTGAAACTGGAGGATCCCGGTTCTCGGCCAGCCTCAGCTACCTAGTGAGGCACTCCGCAACTTAATGAGACCCTGTTTCAAAATAAAGAATGAAAAATAGGGCTGGGGGTGTAGATCGGAGGTAGAATGCCCCTGAGTTCAATCCCCAGTGCCGCAAAAATAAAATAAAATGCTCTTTTAAGATGATTTTATTTGGTTTTTAAATGCCCTTTTAAGATGATTTTAATATAATATATGTTTTAAAACACCCCACTACTCTGTCATCTAAGAATAAATATACCGACTAACCCAATAGCTTATTGAACCCAGGGACATTCTACCTCCAAGCTGCACCTCTAGCCCTTTTTTTTTTTTTTTTTTAATTTGTGTTTTGAAACAGGGTCTTGCTAGGTTGTGAGAGTCCCACTAGGTTGCTGAGGCTGGCCTTGAACCTGCGATCCTCCTGTCTTAGCCTCCCATGTACCAGAATTACAGGCATGACCACCATGTCTAGTCCTGTATTAGTTTTGGCAGATACATACAACAGCATACCCTATGTACCCGATAAGGCTATGAAGATGTAGCACCTTGTGCCCACCCAAAGCTTCTCTCAGGCCTCTTTCCAGTCAGTTCTTCCTTGCTACTGCCCCCAGGTAACCAGTGCTCCCATATCTATCACCATGCTTTAGTTTCTCCTGTTCTTGAACTTCATATGAATGCAATCAGATAGTATGCACTCATTTGCATTTGATTTCTCCATTCAAAGCAATATCTGTTGGAGAACCTTTCGTTGGCGCTTGCTAATTTCTTTCATTGCTGAGTAGTATTCCACTCTGTGACCACACACAATATGCATCTCCATTCTTCTTTTGATGGGCATCTGGATTGTTTCTAGTAATGCAGTCCTATGCTATGAACATATGTGTGCAAGTTACTAGGCATGGTTTTAACTGCTTTGCCTGCTGCATCTCATTTAACCCCACAATCAAACTCTAAGGAATCATATTAGACCTTTTTTACAGCTGAGATTTTGCCCATGTTAGTGGCTACTTTACACAGGTGTATTCTGCTGGTGAACATGGGCAGACTCCACAAATCCTGCTAATAAATAGATGTTTTTGTGTGATATAAAATTGTGTTGTCAAGTAACTTTTTTGGCCTCAGAAGGCATACATAGTTGTATAAGGTGAATAACAAAGACAAATTCATTTTGATCTCTCTAGTTTTCTTCAGAAAAATATGGAAAGGAAGTGGACATCTATGCTTTGGGGCTAATTCTTGCTGAACTTCTTTACATATGTCCCACTATGCAGGAAGTAAACAAGGTAAATAATCTCAAAGAAAGAAGTAAGCAACAAAAATTATTGGCTGTCATCTTTTTTGTTTTCATGGTGCTGGGAATTGAACCCTGTGGCATTCTACCTCTGAGCTACACACCTAGCCCTATTTTATTTTTATTTTGAAACAGAGTCTCAGTAAGTTTCTGAGGGTCTTGCTAAGTTGCTGAACTTGCCTCAAACCATCAATTCTCCTGTCGTCATGTTTACAGGTCTGCTGTAGACAGTTAGTGCCCTCTTGTGAGGGTGGGCTTGAGCATATTAGTACCTGATTGTAAGTTAAATATGTATTTTTTGTCTTGTTTTAACCACCATTTTGTTATAGGCTGAAAACTTTGGCCTTCTTTGGAAGATGTGTATATCTCTTAAGTCTCCTATTTGAGTCACTCAGAAACATTTCATTGATGCCTACTTTTTTTTTTTTTTTTTTTTTTTTTTTTTTTTTTTTTTTTTTTTTGCAGTAATGGGGATTGAATCCAGGGGCATTCTACCTCTGAGCTACCCTCCCAGTCCTAATTTTTATTATTTATTTTGAAACAGGGTCTCACTAAGTTGCAGAAGGCCTCACTAAGTAGCTGAGGCTGGCTGAGAACCCAGATCCTCTGGTTTCAGCCTCTCAAGTACTGGGATTACAAGCATGCGCCACCACGCCTGGCTCATTGATGCCTACTTTAAGGGAGAAACTGTGTTAAGTGTTACAGAGGTGATAAAGATGAACAAGGCCATGTTCTTGAAGAATTCATTTTCTAAGAGGAAAGTTAATATTAGAAAATGCTCTAAGTGTTTCAGGGGAAGCCATAGAGTCTGTGGAAGGAGCTAGGAGGGAGCTTTTTTTAGCTGTAAGGACTTAGATTTCATGGAAGCCCAGAGGCTGGACTCTGAAAGGTTGATTGTTTCTAAGAGTTCAAGATAGAAAGTAGGTGAGCTATGGAGATAGGATTATGCAGAGCATATTTGGGAACAGCAGGCCTTATTGTTTTATTGGAGGATATAAGTTACAAGGAAGTGTGATTGATAGGGCTTGAAAGGTAGGCTGTGACTAAATAGAGGAAGACATATAGACTTTCTTTTTTTTTTTTTTTTTTTTTGCGGTACTGGGGATTGAACTCAGGGGCTTTCTACCTTCGAGCTATACCCCCAGTCCTATTTTTTATTCTTTATTTTGAAACCAGGTCTCACTAAGTTGCGGAGTGCCTCACTAGGTAGCTGAGGCTGGCCTCGAACCCGGATCCTCTGGTCTCAGCCTCCCAAATGCTGGGATTACAAGCGTGCGTCACCACGCCCGGCAGGCATATAGACTTTCTTATGAGGGTAGTGGAGGACTACTAAAGACAGCAGGCAACTGGGTATGCTAGTCTGAAGCTCAGAAAAGGTACTTGCCTGGAGTTAACAGCCTTATCCTCTGTAAAAAGGGATAATGAAGCCAGGTGTGATGGTGCATACTTGTAACCCCAGTACGTGAGAGGCTGAGACAGGAGGATCACTGGTTTGAGGCCAGCCTAAGTAACTTAGGAAGGCCCTCAGCAACTTAGTGAGATCCTGTTTCAAAATAAAAAAATAAAGAGTGCTGAAGATGTAGCCGGGAGGTAGAATGCCCATGGTTTCAATCCCAGTAAAAAAAAGAAAAAAAAAAAAATGAAAGTTCCAGAAAGGATGTAGTAGGGAAGTAATGAACAAAATGCATTTAATAAGCTGGTGTGGTGGCACATGCTTGTAATCCCAGTACTTGGGAGGTTGAGACAGGAGAATCACAGGTTCAAGGACAGCCTCAGAAATATAGTGAGACTCTTAGCAATCTAGTGAGACCCCCAATAAAGAGAGAGAGTGGGGCAGGGGAGAAAGGATGGGGGTGTAGCTCAGAGGTAGAATGCCTCTACATTCAATGCCCAGTACTATACACAAATGCATTTAACATTTCAAAACATAGACTCACTAAGGATGGTTATTACATTGGAGTAGGGTTGAGGGGGAAGGGAGCTCTGCTTGCTTCTTGGCCAAAGAGACTTTTGCAAGGATCTGGAAATCTCTTAGATTTAGGATGCCCTCAACCTTCAGCACATCCTAAGTTTGTTCTTCTGCCCAAGTAAGTAATTTCCTAATAAATAAATGTTTGATTTTCAGATTTTCATGGATCTAAAGAATGGCATCTTCCCTGATATATTTGACAGCAAAGAGGTAAGCACTTGAAATAATCAGAATTATGTATTCCAATGTTGTATTTCTTTGAATTGACTCTTAATTATGATTACAGAAAAGTCTTCTACAGAAATTACTCTCACATGAACCCAAGGGACGTCCAGACACATCTGAAATACTGAAGACCTTGGCTGAGTGGAAGAGTGTCGCAGAGATAAGGAAAAGAAACACATATTAGACCCCTTCTGAAAAAGTATCTGCCTCAGATACTCGAATTTCCCTTGACTGTCTGAAATCCAACTGGGATATTGAGTTATTTCCTTTTCATTATCATTTTCTTATCTTAATTTTTTTTTACTGCATTTGAAAATGAGTTTTCATTTTTTTAACTTCAAAAACATTCTTACATTTGTTTTTCTCCTGGCTCATCTTTTAATTCTGGATATAGGGAAAAGCCCTCACATTTTTTCTTTATACCAATTAATGAATTGATCAATTAATACACACTTATAAAATGGCTACTGTTTCTAAGCCAAAAAACATAAAGTCTTTCCCTGCCTTAAATAGCTTACAAGCCATTCGGGAGGCTGAGACTGGAGGATCCGGGTTCGCGGCCAGCTTCAGCTACCTAGTGAGGCACTCCGCAACTTAGTGAAACTCGGTTTCAAAATAAAGAATAAAAAATGGGCTTGGGGTATAGCTCGGAGGTAGAATGCTCCTGGGTTCAATCCCCAGTACCGCAAAAAAAAAAAAAAAAAAAAAGCTTACAAGCCAGTTGGAGAAATATGGTACCCATAAAAATAAAAATGATATATGATCACTTTGGAGATCAATTTGGTACTATGTAGTAAAGTTGGTAGCTGAATATACCTTCAAAGCTATCAACTCCATTCCTGTATAAGTGCCTAAAAGAATGTTCATGGAAACCCTGTTTATAGAAGCCAAAAGAACTGGAAACAATCACAATTCTCATCAAATGGGAAATGAATTAAAAATTATATTCACATATTAGAGTTCTATATAGCCTTGAAAATGAATGGATTGTAGCCAAATGCAGTAGCCTAACACAATATATCTCTCAGGAATATCATGTTAAGTGAACAAAGTAGGTTTTAGGAAATATATACAGAATGATTCCATTTGCATAAAGTTGCAGAACATGCAAAACTAAATCATTTTGTTTAGAAATCCCAAGAAATGTGGTAAAACAATAAAGGGAAGGAAGTTAACAGGAAATATTCAATTCTGGATAAGGGACATCTCAGAGGAGAGAGGGAGATGATGTGGTAGGGAGGCAGACCTCAAAAGTGATCAGAACTTTTTTTCTTAAATGGCTGTTGAGTCCACCAGTGTTTCCTGAATATTCTTTTTGTCCTAAGTTCATTTTTTTTTTTGGTCTATTATAACAAACACTGTGAAGAAAATATAACTGTGCTAGCTTAAAGGTAGTAACTAAGAACAGAAAATCATCAGTCTGGAAGGATAGGATCACTTTCTACTGAGCAAAGGCTTAGAGCTTCCATTCCAAGGAGATGGCCAAGCCCATTAAGGATTTGAATGAATAGAGAGGAGACTCCCTAGACAGGTGGGCAAGGGGCACAGCGTGAGTTCTGGGAAAGATGTATCTGAGGGACATTGAATGGGCCCCCTTTGTTGCTCTGAGTTGCTGTAGGAAATGCTGGAGCTGAAAGCTGGGTGTGGTGGCACATACCTGTAATCATAGTACCTGGGAGGCTGAGATAGGAGGAAGGAGGATCACAGGTTTGTGGCTAGCCTCAGCAACTTAGCAAGACCCTGTTTCAAGATAATAAAATAAAATAAACTAGGACTGGAGGGGTAGCTCAAATGTAGAAAACCTTTGGGCTCAATTCCCTGTACTACCACCACCACGCACACACAAAAGGAAATATTTTGAATTGTATCTTGGAAAACACTTAGAGTTATCTGAAACTTTAGAGCAACTAGCTACCATTCTAAATCTACCACGAATTTTAACATGAGCTAAATTGAGAAAGTTTACAACAAGAGAAATTGTTTTTATAAAGGTGTATCACTAAAAAGTATTCATATAAAGAAGTTAATACATTTGCAATTCCCAATGTGGCATTTGATTAAAGCAAGGTTCATCAATGGATGCTGAAACCGTGGGTGAAAAGGTGTTGGGAATACAATATTCAAAATATGTACCACAGGTGATATATTATAAAGGGGAATATTAACCTTTATTTACAATGGAGAGATCCAAGATCACTGAAATTACCCAGTGATTCAATCTAGCACCAATCAAGGTCGGACAACTGAGCATCATGCCCTCTTGACATGATGTAAGAATTATACAGTATCACCAAGTCTAATTGGAATTCAGTCTTGAGGAAATTATTAAACAAATCCTGAACGTAGTCATTCTATAAGATAATTGAGTTGGTCTTCTTAAAAAAGTCAGTGTTATGAAAAAAAGTAAGGGAACTATTCTAAATAAGAAGACACAACAGAGATACAATGATGAAATTCAGTGTTTGAATATTTATTATATCCTAGATATTAAAAAAAACAGCAAATAGCTTTAACTTAAAGACATTTTGGAGAGAGCTATATTAGATAACAATATAGGATACTTATTGATCTTCTCAGGTGTGATGATGGCAGTGTGACCAAGCAGAAAGTGTTTTATTATTAGGTGATGAATACAGAAATACTTAGGGGTAAAGTGTCATGATGTTCACAGCTTTCCAATGTTCAGCAAGAATCAATGTATCTATGGGGGAGAGAATGCAAGTATGATACAGTGTTAACCCCTAGACAATTAGTAAATACTGAGGTGAGTGTATATAGGTGATTGTCATAATATTGTTTATACTTTTGATAGGTTTGAAAATTTCCTGGGTGGAAAAAAAATTTTTTTTTAAACTAATATTATCTGGTTTTGATGGATGAGGCTATACTTAAAAGAAAAACTAATGTGACCAGTCCGAATGTAGCCTTTTAACCTTCCCTCATTGTAATATTTCTACATTTGTGAAATATAGTATCTCTTAGCTTTTATTTGTGAGTAGTTTCTTAGCCTCAAAAAACAGCAAGTGAAAAGTTTCTTCTTCTCTGTGAATGTGTGTGTGTGTGTGTGTGTGTGTGTGTGTGTGTGTGAGAGAGAGAGAGAGAGAGAGAGAGAGAGAGGCTGAGGATTGAACCTAGGGGCTAGGAGCGGTGGCACATACTTGTAATTCCAGTACTTGGGAGGCTGAGACAGGAGGATCGCAGATTCAAAGCCAGCCTCAGCAACCTGGTGAGGCTCCCAGCAACTTAGCGAGACCCTGCTTCCAAGTTAAAAATAGAATAGGGCTGGGGGTGTAGTTTGGAGATAGAATTCACCTGGGTCCAATCCCCAGCACCACAAAGAAAAGAAAAAAAAATTAAAGGTGGGGCATTTCTGAGCATAGTCTTATGGAACTGCACCAATTACATGTCCACAAAGCCAGCTCTGTGCACATACACATGTGTATATACAAGAAAAAATGTTTAAAAATCCAAATATAAGCCTTTCCAAGTCTCTGCCATCTGGTAGACTTACTAGAGACATAAACTCACAACATCCATTCCCCACTTACGTGTTTACTTGAGATTCTCTAACATGTTGACTTTTCATTACAGAATATCAAGTAATTTCAGTACTATTTACATTTATTTTCATAAATGTTTATTTTTGTTGATGCATTGTAATCATACATCTTAATGAAGTTCAGGGTGATATAATAGAATGATGAAACTATGTACCCATCATTCAGCTCTAACAAATGTCAGTATTTTTCCTTTCTTGTTACATCTACCTCTTTTCTTTTTTGGCAGGGGGACTGGAATATCTTAAAGTAAGTTTCAGGCATTATATCAGTTCATTTGTAAATACTTAAAATGCATCTCTAAGAGATAAGGTATTTTTAATTTTGAGAAAACTACAATATTATCATTGTCACACTTTTAACAAAATCAAAAAGATTTGTTTAATTAACATACAATAGTTATTCTGCGTTCACTTTTCCTATATTAATAGTATTTTTTACTGTCTGTTCAAGTCAGGATCCAACACTGCATTTGGTTGCTATATGTCTTTTGCTCTATACATTTGCCCTGTGTTTCTCTCTTGTCATTTATTTGAGGTATCCCGTAGGATTTCCTCCCTTCAGGATTTGGCTCAATTTGATTCTAGTTTGTTTTTTGGGGTTTTTTTCCCCCCAAATACTTCATAGCTGGTTGTGTATACTTTCTTTTGCAATACTTTAAGACGAACATGCTGTCTGGTGGTTCCACTTTCAGTGATCTTAAGATCAATCAGTGGGCTCATCAATCTTTTACCTAATGGTCTGAGAACCATCGATGGTTGTTGGCTAGTCTGTTATTTCTTGTAGGGATTGCAAAATAGTGGCTTTTTGATTCTGTCACACCTTTTGAATTTATCATTTACAATTCTCTAAAAAGCTTCCTCTACAGCTGAATGGGAAAGAAGGAGTATTTGATTTGTATGAGTCTGTGTGGTACTGGAGATTGAGCATCCAGCCCTTTTTTCATTTTGAGAGGGTCTTCTAAAGTTACCCAGGCTGGTCTCAAACTTGTGATCCTCTGTGATTATAGGTGTTTACTGATTTTTAGAATGAGTTAGTGCCTAGCAACCTCCAAAGGGGACAAGTATTATTTTAAAGTAGGGGTGTGACCCAACCAGTACTTTGAAATAGTGTATTTAGGGAGGCCGAAAGAGACTATATTTGAAAGGTCAGAAGGCTGAAACTCAAGAGGGCCTGATCAGCAGGAGAGGACATAAGGATTAGGAAAAGGGTAAAGATCAAAGATTGCCTCCAGGTTTGTTGGAAGGAGAGTGGCAAGATTCTGATGCCATTAAATACTGGTCTCAATCTGATTAACCCCCAGAGACACACATATTTGAGAGGTATGTTGTCTCATGTTTTTACCGATGACACAGTTTTTAGGAATTTAGAGTTTAAGCCAGCAGTGGAACCACTGAATCTCCATCAACGTGGTGAGGTTGAGCACATTTGGATATAAGATGTTGAATCTCATTTGGAGATGCCAAGTTGGAAGTGCTTCTAGAACATTCAGGGGAAGATATAGAGGAGACTTTAGGAAATGAAGCATAGGCTATCTACATTTAGATGTTTACTGGCTGTGTATATGTAAACACCCATCCCGTCCTCAATGCCTGC
>PVLC010045050.1:0-11940 GCA_004027655.1 Graphiurus murinus | reverse complement strand
ATAAAAACAGCATGGTATTGGCACAAAAATAGATACATAGACCAATGGAGCAGAATAGAAGACTCAGAAACAGACCCACAGACTTTCAGTCAACTGATTTTTGACAAAGGAGCCAAAAATATACGCTGGAAAAAGGATAGCCTCTTTAACAAATGGTGTTGGCAAAACTGGTTAACCATATGCAGGAAACTGGAAATAAGCCCCACTTTCTCACCCTGCACAAGAGTCAACTCAAGGTGGATCAAGGACCTGGATGTCAGACCAGAGACCTTGCAGATACTTGAAGAGGGCGTAGGACCAACACTTGAACATACAGGCACAGGTCAAAACTTTCTCAACAGGACCCCAAAAGCACAGGCAGCTCAAAGGAGGATCAGTGCATGGGATTACATGAAACTGAAAAGCTTCTGCAAAGCAAAGGAAACTATCAAGAACCTCAACAGAGAACCTACAGAGTGGGAGAAAATTTTTGCCAGTTACACTTCAGATAGAGGACTATAGGTTCTTTTAATACATTGCTATTTTAAGCAATGCTGAGAAAAATTTTATCCATCTCTCATTACTCCTTAAAAATACTTTAACATAATGGAATTGGTGGGTAAAGATATATAGACTTTTTTAATGTAGTATAGTATTTAATATCAAGTTGTCTACTTGAAAAGTAATTTAAATTTTAAGCAGCAGTATAAATACCACTGCATTTCATCCTCGCAAACTATGTAGCGGGAATAATATTTTATTCCTCTTTTAATTTAAATTCCTTCTCTTACCAGGGACAGTAAACATTTTTCCTCTATACAAAGGTCATTGGTAGATCTGCAAAAGAGTACTCTAATCATTTAAATTAATGTTTAGGCTGATGGTACAGCTTAATGGCATAGCACTTGCTAGAACTCAAGGCCCTGGATGTGATCTCCAGCACCAATAAATGAATGAATTCATAAAGAGTTCAGTTTTTCTTTATTAATTTGAAAGAAATCTTTGATGAATTTATGAAGATGCATGTTTCATATATATATATATATATATATATATATATATATATATATAATCCATTATTTTGTTAACTCTTATTTTGTTAATTTTAGGCTTTAAGTTTTTTTATTTTGATAAATCAGCCTTCAGAATTCTTTCTTTTAGGCCAGAGTGTAGCTCATTTGAAGACTGGCTGCCCAGTATACACCACACCCTGGGTTCGACACCCACCAACAACAGCAAAAATGCTTGCCTTTGCAGTCATTCTTAGGAAGTTCTGGGCCAACACAAAAGAATATACACAGGCATTTCCGTTGTCTTCTTGTACTTTTCTCATTTTATATTACTTAAATTTGTATTCATATTCCACCAGAAACTTTTTGTGAAATAAAAATCTAGCTAATTTTCTCCAAATTGTTAACAGGAATTTAAGAATAATTCCTACTAATATGGAATGTCACCATCAAGCTACAAATTTTCGCATATATGTGGGTGCTTGTGGATTTTTCTCTTGTGCTCCATTAATTTATCTGCTCTGGCTATTAACAGGTGGTTAATTTGTGCTGCCTAGATGGGCAAGTCTTTACTGGAAAAAAAAAATTCTCGATGTCACCTCAACAGTAAAGGACAGCATGTGGAACTCAAAAAAAAGTTAAAACGTTGATATTTTTATTTATGTAAAGTTGATAAGCACAGAAAGAGCTCACATTTTGGGAACAATGAGTTTCTATTCAAAGTCATCTTTCCACTTCAAAGTTTTTTTATAAGGTCCTTCAGTAGAAAACGCATATGCATAACTGTACACTGAATAAAAATAGATATTGGGTTTTATTTGAAGATTTTTTAGCGCTGAGGTTGATATGAAAAATATTTTTTCTCATGTACTTTCCTACAGTGTATGTAACATTTTGGATTTTAAAATGTGTAAAATGTATACATTGAAAACAAAATGCCCTGTATATTTAATTTTTTCAATCAAATTACTTTTAAAAAATCAATAAAATAGGGTGTATGGGAATTATATGTGGACTGGAGTCCAGCCAAAGTGTTTTGTTTTGCTGGTCAAAAAGATGCCACGATCGCTATACACCGCTAAGGTTTGCAGGACCCAGGCGCTGAGGGGCACGCAGTAAGAAGAAAGCCCTGCATCTTCTGTGTGGAAGAGCCCTGCCCAGGCCTCCTCTCCCCTGAGCAGAGCTGGGAAGAGAGCGTGACTTACAGGTCCTCTTACCTGTTCTTCTTGTCTTTATCATTCACGCCGTTTTTTCGAAGAATAAGGGCGTGCTGCACGTTTGCTACAATGCCGGTTCTCGCTGCCTTGTGGATCTTTCCCATATCCTTGTCTCGAATGGGGTACCTGGGCGAACTGAAGGTGCCAGCACACTGCTGCTCAAAGCCCGAGCTGTTCCTCTGCAGACCGGTGGAGGGGATCAAGGGCCACTGGCCCAAACCCCAAATTCCGTAGCCGTCGATTTTCTTCATGGCAGAGCTTTCCATCTTCAAAGGCGCCTTCCTTCTTCCTCGGCTTTTGCCGGACTCCGGCCTCCAGCCTCCAACTCGAGTCTTCTAGGTAGCCCACCCAGCCTCTGGAGCATCCCAGCTCCGGGAATCAACCGTTGACTAGCAGTAGCCAAGCGACGCGGCTAAACACAAGTGCGCATGCGTGGTCAGCGGCAGCGGCACTGATCGTCTTGGCCGCAAAAATGAAGACCAGTAAACCAACCATCTGGAGATAACATCACTTGAGAATCAAACCAAGCGTCTGAAGGAAGACCAGTGAAGTAACGGGTAAGTTTAATTGCCCCCAAATTCGCATCATTCTGAGCACTCTGGAGGTGAGTCCACCCCGCTGAAGTTGGGTTCTCACCTGTAAATGCTGTCATTGATTAGCAGAGAAGTGCCATACTGCGCGATTGTCAGGGAACCAGTGACAGTTGTTTGGGGTTGGGGGGGGGGGAATGGTCTCTTGACAAACTCATACTTGTTTTTGGAGACAGTGAACCTTATGATGCAAACTGCAGTGAGCTCCTCTATTCAGGTAGTTCAATTATGCCTCGTTGGTCATCCAGGCTGCCACTCTGATCACCACGGCTTGGTCAGGAACAACACCTACAAGCTGGCCAAGGATCCACTCAGCCAGCAGCTTGATCTCTGGAGCTTCTTAGAGTTTCCCAGCATACTCCAGCCAGCAGGAGGGAGCCACCTGGGCCTTGCTGTGGCCTAAGGGCACCCGGCTAGTTGGCCCAGTAGAAGGGGCAGGTGCGGGATGGCCCAGGTAGTGCTGGCAGCAGAACAGGAGGACACAGGCCCTCCTAGTGCTGCACACAAGGAGATCTCGCACAGCTACGAAGGGGAGCGCAGTTTGCTGTGGTGGCACACCTAGACACAGAGGAAACCAAACTCCTCCTGAGGGTGGTGAAAGACGGACCGGAATAATTGCTCCTGGGAACTGCCCTGCTGCCTGCGAAGGTCATGGCTGCCTGGCCTGGGGCCTCTGGGCCTGAGGGCAGGATGGTGAGCAGCCTGGTATGTCCAAGGCCCTGACCACCACAAGGTGTCTGTCGGCCTCCAGCAGATCAGGGAGCGTGCTATCAGACCCGCTCTCCCTTAGGTTTCTGCCCTTTCCTTATTCTCAAGGCCCCTTGGCTCTAGCCTAGTAGGGCAATCAAAGGTTGCTACAAGAAAAGAGCAGAATCTGTGGACAGCCTGGGGTCCCCTTTCATGTCAGTGTTATGCCCCTCTGTCCGTGCTGCTTCCTCTCCTGTCTGGAGGATGCCATTTTCAAGGCAGGCACCTACCAACGAGGGGAGGCCAGAGGCCCATGACTGGAGGTAAAACAGTCTCCAGCAAAACTCCCCTAAAATAACTCCAAGTTTCCTTATTCCTCAGAGTATTCTTCTTTCATATCCTCTTGAGCCCCAGCTGATCTCCATGGGAATTTAACAGATGAAGTAACAGAAATCTGTTTTCTGAAGTTCAGACGGTGAGGCAATGTGTGTCAAGTTCAACTTTTAAGGAGAAATCAGTGCACATTTTCCACGAATGAAGGGCTGTTTCTTACCACGGGTGGCTTTTGGTGACTCCTATTCTTACTTCTAAGAAAGATAGAGCCACTTCACAGGGTACTATGCTTTTATAAACTGTTTAAAGTTACTTGTCTATTGTCATTTTAAAATCAAAGTACCTATTTCAACTGTAAAACAAAATAGAATATATAATGTGTAATATATTTAATATATAATGTAGCTGAAAAATAAAATAAAGTTTTATTGCTCCTTTTTGATACTCTCCTGGCGTACATTTTTTACCTCTACAGTAATTGAGATTATTTATTTATTTATGTATTTATTTATTTTGGTACTAATGATTGAACCTAGGAGCATTCTACCTCTGAGCTACACCCCCATCCCTTTTTTATTTCTGTTTTAAAATTTTTGTTGGTGCATTGTAATCATACATCATAATGAACTTCAGAGTGATAGAGACATACATGCATACAGCACTTGATGAGCTACCCCTGGCTGTCACTCAGTCTCTCCTCTTCCCCATACATGATATTGAGATTAGCACTAATAATGTTGTATGTATACATTGTGTCCATTGAAGTGTTTCATCAAATGTCCCTCCCCCAACCTCCCTCCCTCTCTTTGACTGCCTCCATTACTCCACTGGGGTTTCTTCTTTATGTTGCATTCTTTTGTTCCCAATTTCTCACTAGCCTCCAAATATGAGAGAAAACATATGACTATAATCTAGTTTTAGTCTCTTTAGTCCCTTTAGTAGTTCCATCCCCAGTCTTCTAAGGAAGCTACACACTGATCTCCAAAATGGCTGCACCAGAAGACACTTGCAGCAACTGAGACAGAGCAAAGGATTGATAATTCTTGAACAAATCTGTATATTAAATCACAGGTTCTGCTTCTCTGTTCCCTCACCTCTGGCTATGAATTCTCAACATTAGTTGGACTAGTGAAGTTATCTACATATCAGCTTTTAAAACCCTAGCTTAAGTTAACTCAAAGTAAAACAGAAAGAGGCATGGCAAGTTATAAAGGCTTCTATTAACGAACAAGAGGAGCCTTGAATAGGATAGTACAATCGATTTGCCAGGCACTCATACTATGGGGATTTTTTTTTTATCACTTTAAGTGAACATGTTCAGCTTTACTGAATATTCTAGAAGCAAAGTATATTATGCTGATAATATAATGAGAACCTTAATAGGATTACTAACATCATGATGGAAGATGCAATGGTCCAAAATGTATAAGCTATATACTTCCTGGGATCAGTAATTTTAGTTACAACAGAGGAGAAAAAGTGGTCCGTTTAAAATGTTCTACATCATAATGGTTTTGCAAGGTATTTTTTTTTGGTACTGGGGATTGAACTCAGGGGCATTCTACCTCTGAGCTATACCCCCAGCCCTATTTTTTATTCTTTATTTTGAAACCGGGTCTCACTAAGTTGTGGAATGCCTCACTAGGTAGCTGAGGCTGGCCGTGAACCCGGATCTTCAGGTCTCAGCCTCCCAAATGCTGGGATTACAAGCGTGTGCCACCACACCCGGCTTGCAAGGTATTTTTAAAGGAATAAATGCATAGAGTTTTACTTTAAGTAAGCTAGACAATGTTGGTGGATGATTAAGATTAAGATTATTATATGTAACTATAGAAAAAGTTAATTTTGATTGTGTTAATGTTTATATATTCCAGGTTTGAATATCACTTAAGACAATTTTAAATATTGAAGGTGAGAAAAATATCTTTTGACATTCTTGACCTGCTGCCTACAATAACTATATATTCTGAGTACTTAGCATGTACCATGCTTGGTCACATATCTCATTTTACAAACTCCCTTGGATACTTTAACTCTTAAATAGAGAAAGGAAAATCATGACGGAAAGTTATTACTTGTGAAAATCATGCTGTTTAGCTTTATGAAGACACAGGGCCTCTGTGTAGAGATGGAATATATAGAAAGAAGTGGTTAGTACAGTTGTCCCCTGTTTTCTGCACTTCAGCCAGCCACAGATTGAAAGCTGAAAGTTTGAAAAAGGAAATTAGAAGGTGATCCCTCCTTCCCCCTAAAAAGAAACCTGATAACCATCCCAACACTTTTAGAACAAGTAGGTTGAGAGAGCAAGAGTTGTACTTTCTTGGCAGAATGCCATAGTAGAATGCCTGTGAATTGTGTTGAAATTAAGCTTGCTCAGCAGAAAATGAAATCTTGATTTTTCAAAGTATGACATATATGCAAGATAATTTCTAATGGTCCACAAATGAGACTATTTCCTACTTGGTTGCATAAGACTATCCAGCAAACTTGGTAAAAAGTAGATATCCTGAGCTCCATCCTGTGGGACTGACCTGCTATGTCTAAGATGAAGTCTGAAAATTTTTAACAAAAAATCTAGACATTATTGTGTTTCATGACTGTGAATACTTTGGCAACTCCAAGGTAGCAACAGTCCTTTCACTTCATCTTATCTCTATTCCTAAGTTATATTTCCCTGATTGTCTCAAATATACCATCATTGAGTTGTTTTGTTAGAATCAGGATACAGAAGCAAGACATGGTGGCACTTGTAATGCCAAGCACTTGGGAGGCTGAGACAGGAGGATCACAGATTCACAGCCAGCCTCAGCTACTTAGTGAGGCCCTCTACAACTTAGCGAGACCCTGTTTCAAAATAAAGAAAAAATAGGGCTAGGGGTGTAGCTCAGAGGTATAATTTCCCTGGGTTTAATCCCCAGTACTGCATAAATAAATAAATAAATAAATAAATAAATAAATAAATAAATAAATAAATAAATAATCAGGGCATAGATATAAATCACACAATTATTCTGTTCATATCAAGCACCTCAGGTAGTTTTGATGTTGGCTAGTCTGAGAACCACTGGAAATTATTCTGTCAACCTTAAGGTTAAGGCTAGGATGCTGCAGTTCTTAGCACAGTTGGTAAGTTATAAATGTGATTTTAAAATTAGTGTTGGGGATCATCTTATCCCATGTGATGAAGTCATCATTCTTGACTTGCTTAGCCATGTATACAGTTCATGCTAAGTGAAAATCGTCTGCAAGCAGACAAGCTTCCTTGGACCAAATGGAACTGAAAGGTAGACCTTGCTGACCTCCTATTCTCTCTGAAATGTTTACCTCGGCACCTTGCTGTGTCAGGCACACATCCTACTGGAAGCTGGTAGACTGCACAACCTCCTGGAAGTGGTTCCTAGTGCCCACAATTTATAATTCAGCACAACACAGTGTGACCTTACACGTGCACGGTGCACACCCATCTCTCTTTAATCACTATGAGTTAACCAGAGTTTTGAATTCAGCACAGGCCAACCCTGCACCTGTGTAGTGTACACTTCCTCCTGAGAAGTGCAGAATGCATTCACGCACCCTTAATGTGCAGGGCTCTTATTCGCACATTCTTCTGAAAGCAAATTTCCCTGTGCACATGTCCTCCTGTGTGCCCAGGAATGCAAGCACACCCTCCTGTAAAAAGCACCTTGTGCTGCACTCCCTCTTGTAAGTGCTTCGAGGTCCCCATAATTTATAGCTCAGCACAACACAGGCAGACCTTGCTGTTGCATAATGCACACACACACCCTGTGTAAGCACTTTGCTGTACCCCCGACAATGCACTTGCATAATGTGCACAACCTCCTGGAGTCACATAGCACACACCCTCTTGTAATGCACTTCGCAGTACCTATGGTTTAGAACTCAGCACAGCATAAGCTGACTCTGCACGTGCACGGTGCACACACTCACCTTGTATAAGCACTTTGCAGTACCCACAGTTTAGAACTTATCACAACACAGGCCAACCCCTGCACCTGTGCAGGGTGCACACCCTCCTGTATCTGCATAGCACTGAACACCCTCCTGTAAGCACCTAGCATTTACCACAATTCATAACACAGTACAACACAGGCAGACCCTGCACGTGGACAGTGCACACCAGTCTCTCTTTAAGTGCTATAAATTAGCCAGAGTGTTGAATTCAGCATAGCACAGACTGAACCTACACAGGAGCAGCTTGCACGTCCTTCTGTAAGTGTGCAGCACTGCAAACCCTCCTGTCTGCACCTCGCAGTGACCACAATTTATAACTCAGCACAATACAGGCCAATCTTGCACCTGTGTAGCACTCACATCTTTCTTTAATCACAGAGCACATGCGTGCACATCCTCCTATATGCTCATAGCTCATGGGAACACATCTTCCTTTAAATGTGCAGCGCCTAGAGAGTGTGTGAACTCTCTCCTGGGTCACATGCACATCCTCCCATAACTGCGTAGTGCTGCATACCCTACTGTAAGCACCTAGCAGTGACCACACTATTTATAACTCAGCACAATACAGGTGGATCCTGTGGGTGCACAGTGCACACATATGTGGTATAAACACTAAAACAACACAGGTGAACCACACACATGCTATATAAGCACTTTGCTCTATTCACACTTTTGAATTCAGCTCAGAATTGGCTGTTCCTACACCCAAGTAGTAGGCATATCCTACTGCATAATACCCGGGTGCAGAATCAGCCAGTCCTGAGCTGAATTCAAACGCATGGATAGAGCAAAGTGCTCATACAACAGGTGTGTGTGCACTGCGCATCAGCAGGGTAAATGGGAGGTGGAGACAGGAGGGTGCACATCCTACTGTAAGCGGGTAACACTACATGAGAATCCCTGGACTCTTTATGCTGTGTCACAAGGATCTCTGTCCTCTTCCTCCTATAGCAGGAGGACAATTGTCCTCTCCTGTATCATGAGGATCATTGGACTCTCTCTGTTGTGTCAGGATGATATCTGATCTCTGGCCTCCCTCTAGTGAGTCACAATGATACCTGGCCTCTCTCTCCTGTATCAGGAGGGTCTCTTGCCTCTCTTTCCTTTATCAGGAGGATAATTGACCTATTTCTCCTGTATCAGGAGCATAATTGGACTCTGCCATGTCAGAATGATCTACTTAGTCACAAGTATCTCTGGCCTCTCTCCGCTGTGTCAGGAGGATCTCTGGCCTCTCTCTCCTTTGTCAGGATAATTGACCTCTCTCTGCTGTGTCAAGATGATCTCTGGCCTCCCTCTACTGAGTCACAAGGATCCCTGTCCTCTCTGTCATGTATCAAGAGGACTTCTGGCCTCTCTCATCTGTGCCAGGAGGCTCTCTGGCCAATCTTTCCTGTATCAGGAAAATATTGGCTTCTCTCTCCTCTATCAGGAGGATGGTTTGCCTCTTTCTTCCATGTCTCTGGCCTCTTTTTGCACAGTCGCAAGGATCTCTGGCATGTCTGGTGTGTCAGGAGGGTCTCTGGCACCGCTTTCTATGTCACAATGATCTTTTACCCTCTTTTGTCAGGGGGATCTTTGGCTTCTCTGTGATGTGAGAGGAGAGTATATGGTCTCCATGCTGTGTTGGGAGGATGTCTGGCCTCTGGGCTCTCTTTCTTATATCAGGAAGACAATTGGGCTCTCTGTCCTGTATCAGGAGGATCATTGGCCTCTCTCTGCTGTGTCAGGGTGATCTCTGGCCTCCCTGTACTGAATCACAAGGATCCCTGGCCTCTCTTTCCTGTATTAGGAGGGTCTCTGGCCTTTCTGTCTTGTGTCAGGAGGATAATTGTCCTGTCTCTCCTGTATCAGAAAGATCATTGGCCTTTGCTGTGTCAGGATGATCTCTGGCATCTGTCTGCTTAGTCAGAAGGATTTCTAGCCTCTTTGCTGTGTCAGGATGATCTGTGTCCTCTCTTTTCTATGTCAAAAGTATAAGCATCCTCTTTCTACTTGTCAGAAGGATCGCTGGCATTCGTTTGATGTGTCACCTGGATATCTGGCCTTTTTCTGCTCTTTCAGTAGAATGTGCTGTGTTTCTGATTTCAGGAGGATGTGTTGTCTCCCTGTTGTGTCAGGGGGATCTCTGGCCTGTCTCTACTGTGTCAGGATGATAAGCGGACTTTCTCTGCAGTGTCCTGAGGATCTCTGTCCTTCCTGTGCTGTGTCACAATGATCTCTGCTCAATCAGGAAGATCTCTGGCTTTCCTGCACTCTCTCATGTATCAGGAAGACAATTGGCCTAGAGAGGACAATTCTCCTGTATCAGGAGAATCATTGACCTCTGTGCTATGTAAGAACCATCTCTGGCCTCCCTCTGCTGAGTCACAGGATCTCTGGCCTCTTTCATCTGTGTCAGGATGTTCTCCGGGCTCTCTCTCTCTCTCCTGTTTCAGGAGAATCATTGGCTTCTCTTTGCTCTGTCAGGATGATCTCTGGCCTCCCTCTGCTGAGCCACAAGGCTCTCTGGTCTCTTTATGCTGTGTCAGAGGAATCTCTGGCCTCTTTCTCCTATATCAGGAGGACAATTGGCCTTTCCTGTATCAGGAGGATCATTGGTCTCTCTGCCATGTCAGAATGTCTCTGGCCTCCCTCTGCTTAGTCACAAGTATCTCTGTCCTCTCTCTTATATGTCAGTAGGATCTCTGGCATCACTATCTCTCTCTCTCTCTCTCTCTCTCTCTCTCTCTCTCTCTCTCACATCACAATGATCTCTGGCCTCTCTGTGCTGTGTCAGGGGATCTCTCTGTGATGTGTTGGGAGGATATGCAGCGTCTTTGCTGTGTCAGGAGTATCTCTGTCTATCATCTGTGTCAGGAGTATCTCTGTCCTCTATCATCTGTGTCAGGAGGGTCTCTGTCCTCTCCTATATCAGGAAGACAATTGGCCTCTCCCTTCCATATCAGGAGGATCATTGGCCTCCATCTGCTGTGTCAGGATGATCTCTGGCCTCTCTCTGATGAGCCGCAAGGATCTCTAGTCTCTCTATACTGTGTCAGGAGGAGGTCTGGCCTTTCTCTCCTATATCAGGAGGACAAATTGGTCTCTCTCTGTATCAGGAGAATAATTGGCCTCTCTCCTGTGTCAGTACAATCTGTGGCCTCCCTCTCTTGAGGCCTGGCCTCTCCTGTATTAGGAGGATAATTGGCCTCAGCCGTGCCAGACATCTGGATTTCTTTTGGAGGAGGTAAACCTCACAAGTGCATGTAGTCATGATGGGACTATCACTCAAGGTGCCTGTCTGGGACTCTGCATGATCACCAAGGTTAGCTGAAACACGTGTGTGTGTGTGTGTGTGTGTGTGTGTGTGTGTATGTGTGTGTGTGTTTGTGATATTTGGGATTGAATACATCTGAGACATACCTCAATCTTTTTTTTTTTTTTTTTTGCAGTACTGGGGCATTCTACCTCCAAGCTATAACCCCATCCCTATTTTTTATTCTTTATTTTGAAACAGGGTCTCCCTAAGTTGCAGAGTGCCTCAATAGGTAGCTGAGGCTGGCTGTGAACCTAGATCCTTTGGTCTCATCCTCCCAAATGCTGGGATTACAAGTGTTTGCCACCACGCCTGGCCATACCCCAATCTTAAGGTCTCACAAAATTACCTTGCACTGGCCTCAAATCCAAGATCCTCCTGTCTCAGGCTCCCAAGTGCTGTGATTACAGTTGTGCCCAGCACAACTTTGACTTTTACTAAACCTCCCAAGAACAGAAGAGTAAACTGAGCTTTTGTTCTGTGGTAGAATCTCGATGTGATCATTAATTAATTCTTTCTGTATAGCTTTCCTGGAAAAGCTTTAGTTATTAGTCAGTAACTAATGATGGTATTTAGTTATTGCCATTCTTTTTTTTTTTAATTTTTTTTTAATTTTTTAGCATGGAATTTTATACATTTCTTGGGTACAACAGGGTTAATTACACATTTTTGTTGGGTACAAACTAGTACAGGTAAAGACATCCATGCACATATTTTTCATTAACCCTTCCCCAATTCCCACCCACCCTCCCCCTATCTCCTGGTCAGTTTAGTGATTGACTTTGATGTGATCTTATAAGTACATCATGCTCATTAGGGTGTCCCCCCCTCCTCCCGTTACCTTCCATTAA
>PVLC010045049.1:0-11930 GCA_004027655.1 Graphiurus murinus | reverse complement strand
CACTGCCATTATCAAAAAGTAGTCCTTTTAAATAATTTTCTTACTCTTTTCCCTGAAACTTCACTGGCATTGAGCCTTAATATCATAGCTTATAGGCATAGTAAGTGAAAGCCTTTCAAATGAGAAGTGGCAAGAAAAAAAAAAATTCTAGTCCTACAACAACATAGAAAATTCTAGGCAGAAAATTGAGCCAAATTTGCGGATGCTGTCTCCTGCAAAGCAACAGCCATTCAAATCTACATGTGGACTGGTAACCAAAGAATATAGAAAGTGCAAGTACAAGTAGTATGACTTTTTTTCCACTTTTGAAAATGTGGAAATAATTCTACAGTTACTAGTCTCCATAGTTTTCTTTTTTTGTCCTCTTGTTTCATACAAGTTTATAATGAAAATTGTTGTATCAGCTTAGTAAGAGATCCATTCCCTTCATTTTGTAAATAGATACTTGGACAGTTGCTTGATTTACCCAAGGCTTCATGACAGAATCCTATGCTCCTCCCACCAAGATGTCTTAAGGTATAGTTGGCAAATAAAAATTATAACCAAGGTGAACAACATGATTTGATATAATAAACATTGTGAAATCAGTACCATAATCAAGTTAATTAACATATCTGTCATTTCACCTAGTTGCCTCTTTAAAATCTCCTTTTGTGGTAAGAACACTTAAGATCTACCACCTCAGCAATGATCAAACATACAGCACAGCATCATGAACTGTGGTCAGGGTGCTGTTCAATATGTCTCCAAAATGTATATGCATCTTATATCACTGAAATGTCTACCCTTAGACCAACATCTTCCGTTTTCTCATCCCCTCTCCCCTAGAAACCACCACTCTACTCTCTGTTTTTATGAGTTAGAATTTTTTTTAGATTCCATGTGTAAGTGAAATTGCACAGCATTTGTCTTTGTGTCTGGCTTAGTTCACTTGGCATAGGGTCTTGTAGGTTCACCTATATAGACACAAGGGATAAGAATTCCTCTTTTTTTAAAGGCTGAATAATATTCTGTTGTGTGAATATATAACATTTTCTCCATCCATTTGTCTAGAGAGGGGCACTCCAATTGTTTTCACACCTTGATCTTGACAATGTGAATAATACTGCAATGAACACATTGCAAATTGGCACAGCCATTATGGAAAACAGTATGGAGATTCCTCAAACAATTTAAAATAGAACAACCGTATGATCCAGCAGTCCCACGTCTGGATATTCATCCAAAAGAAATGCAATCAATACCATGAAGAGGTATCTGTATTCCTGGACTCTTTTTATACATGTTCCAGTTCTCTTTTTAATTTGGAAATCCATCTCTCTTGTCCTTTAATTTTACTTTGGACTTGACTCCAGAATTCCACTACTTAGGTTAGAAAAATCTCCCTCAAAAAGAGCAATCCCCACCAACTACATGATCTTACGTGTTAGTAAGCATTCCTTTACTGTAACTAAATACCTGAGAAAAACAACTTAAAAGAAGAAAAGGTTTATTTTGACACACAGTTCCAGAGGTTTCAATCCATGGACACTTGGCTCCATTGTTTCTAGGACTGTGTTGAAGCAGAACATCATGGCGGAAGTGTGAAGTACAACAGAGCTGCTCATAAGATGGCAGCCAGGAAACGAGAGAGAGAGAAAGAAAGGAGAGGGAAAGAGGGAGAAAAGGAGAAGGAGGAGGAGGAGGTGGAAGGGGAAGAGGTGATGGTGGTAGAGGAGAAAGATAGAAGAGGAATGATTATGAATGAGAAAGGAAGAAAGGGGCCAGGGACACAATCTACCTTTTTGTTGTTGTTTTTGGTACTGGGGTTTGAACCCAGAAGTATTCTACCTCTGAATTACACCGGCAGCACTTACTTTATGTGTATGTGGTACTGGGGATTAAGCCTGGACACATTTCATCTCCGAGCAATACACTTAGCCCTATTTTATTTTTATTTTGAAACAGAGTCTTGCTAGGCTGATAAGAGTCTCGATATTTGCTGAGGCTGTCCTTGAACCTGCAATCCTCCTGTCTCAGCCTCCCAAGTACTGAGATTACAGGCATGCACCACCACACCTGGCTCCTTTTTTTACATTTTAAAATAGGGTCTCACTAAGTTATTGAGGCTGGCCCCAGAACTGTGATCCTCCTGTCTTAGCCTCCCAAGTACTGGGATTGTATGAAGGCACCACTATGCCCTGCTCAGAATATACTTTTAAGTGCATGCCACCAAACTCCTACTTCCTCTAAGCAGGCCCCACTTCTTAAAATTTTTACCACCTCCCAATATCACCCCAAGCTGGGGACCAAGTCTTCGACACAAGACACTTTGGGGGATATTTCAGATTCAAACTATAATGCCTCAGATACGGAACTTAATGTTAAAACTTCAATTCTAGCAATGAATTTCAGCAACTATTCTGTTTAAGACCATTTATCTTTCAAACAGTGTTAGATGACAAAATATTTTAGAGAGACTGCACTTATTTTGCAGCATTACAATTCAAGCTGCGAATTAGGAAATCAACAGGGTAATTCAGTCCTACAATCAGAGTGACAGTCTTATTTGTCAACAACTAGTTTTCAGAAGGAATAGGACTCAAAGAAAATGCATAGCTTCCAAATTCAGACACAGAAATACGCAGAAATATTTCTTTAGACTATCACCAGTATGTTATAGAGGAAATGTAATGTGCAGGTGAATTCTTTGAACAGAAAGACAATGCTTTGAACAAATGTAGCATAAAGATATTTCAAAATGATTCTGCAGCTTCTGTGGATGCCAGTAATATATGTAATGGTGCTTGATCTCATTAGCAAGCAACTCAAACTCTTCAGTTACCATAAAATACAAATCGTAATCAGCACATTTTCAGGAGCAGTATATCTGCCTGACCCGACTTCTGCTCTGCAGTTAACAATTTTGTTTTAATCCATAAAAGAAGAAATTCTCATCATCTCTAAATTATGCAAAGGAGACCCCAAAAGATCACACTTAGGCCTAGTTTTCCTGTTGCATGCTGCTGTGTGTTCCAAAGCAATGTCTAGGCCTTGGGAAATGTTGAGTTTAAAATCACTGACAAGCTATAATTAACTCGTTACCAAAAAAAAAAAAAAGACAACCTTTAGACATTCCAGTGAAAGATGCAGAATTCCAAGAAACCTCCCCTAAAGAGCAGTCTCTTGAGTACTTCTGGTTCTTCATCATCCTGTTATTAAAAATGTACTAGCCTAAAATATCTGAACTTGAGAAAAATTACATATAGAAATACTTTTTCAAGCTGTGTCTTAAGGATCCCTTCAACTTTTTTTTTCTTGGTTTTCAAATGTTTAAAAACAAAACAACTATTCCATGTGAAAATGAGGTAGAAAGCTGCATTTTCAAGGTTCCTTAGAGACTCATGATGTTCACTGGTTTATTAAAGGTTCTGAGACATCCTGCAATAAAGAAACCCAATACATTTAGTTAAATACAATGTTTCCAATTTATTTGACAATGATGTTCTTTTTATTTATTAAGTGTATTTAACTATGTTAAGGTCAATGATGTTCTGTAAAATATAATTTGTGGTTCTGACCCTGGTATGGATTTTTGTTCAGGCAGCTACTGAGGCCCTGGTCACAAGCCAGTCAGCTTCCCTCTGGCCAAGAGCTCCAAACATGGTGATACTGGTCTAGGTTAGCATTCTGGTAAGCTGCGGGTCACTAGGGAGACAGGACATGAGTGTACATCACTTTTTTACAGATCAGGAAACGGGAGTTCTGGTTTGCAAAGTGACAGAGTTGGTTCTAGATTCAAAACTCCCCATTTTTATTCATTTTTCTTTGTTCACTGGAAAATATCCCTTCAACCTTATGCTTTTTAAAGGAAGGTGAAAACTCAGCGTAGACATAGCCAAAGACCATTATAATGTCATAGGCAAATTTGACCTAAGAAACCAGTATTTAATTATATATTAGAAATCATTTATTTACCCATTGTGCAGAGTCATGTTTATTTGACTTTGCAAACTCTAACACATCTCTTATGATATTTTTTGGTTCAAAGTCTTCCCTCAAATTCATTAAGAATAGCGTGGCCCATTCCCACTATTCTAACTTCATGTTGCCTTCTTTCTAAACTGTATCTCCCTTTTGTACTTAGTCATTCTTCGGAGTGATAGATGACCACAAGGATCCATATTGTGCAACTATCGAGCTGTTCAGTAAATCACAGTCTTCATATCCCTTGGCATACAAATCTGGCTAAAACTGAATTTCAATAGCAGGTATGCGAACAAAGTCATGGAAAATTCTGCCCAGATGTACAGCCCTAAGCACTCCCTTTCAAATGTTTATTTTCAAATGAATATCCATAATCCTAAATAGTCATATTTTATCCCTTACATATTAAATAAGATAAATTAGTAGTATTTTGAAGCTGTTAATACCAAAAATATGGTACAAAGAAAGTCTGTTTACTCTGCAGCTGACCAGAAATTCTGTTTCTCCATAAATTCTCCCTTTGAAGAGTATTTGAGCTCCTTTGTAAGAAATCAATTCCAAAGTCAAGAGCCCAATAGGCAGATATATTTTAAAGACACGCAGCACTGAATTATGTATATTTCTTAAGTGTAACATAAAGGGAACATTCATACTCATTTTTGAACTATAGACAACGCCACTGTTACTCACTCTACGCTTTGGTAAGAAACTTATACTTCCTTCTGTCTTACAAAGAGAATATACAGCTCAAGGAAAATGCCGCACATTGGCAAATGCTAAGACTCAATGCTTATAAAGTGAAATGCTGTACTTGAAGTCTATTTTCAGATAACAGAAGAAGTTCTGCCCTGGGGTGAGGGAAAGGCTTGTGTCACGGCCTTTGGGGGTCAATGTTAACATCACGTTAGGACTTCCGCCACTTCTCCAAACAATCAAACTCTTGTGATGCCAGACATCCAGTGTTTTCAGAAAAGAATATGATGCCCTTCTTTTTCCTTTTTGCAAATAACAGGAGGGCCAAAAACACTTCTAAAAAAAGTCATCCTTTAGCCTTTTGGTAATATCCAACATCCATCAATGTCATAGTAACTGTTCCTAAATCATATTAAGATCAACACTTTGGAGAAAGGATAAACAGATGAGGTAGATGATATCAGATTACAATCTTTTGTGTGGGGGGGGATTGAACCTGGGAGCATTCTACCTCTGAGCTATACTCTAGCCCTATTTTTTTAATTTTTATTTTGAAATAGGGTCTCTTTAGGTTGATAAAAGTCTTACTACTTGCTGAAGCTGTCCTTGAACCTGTGATCCTCCTGTTTCAGCCTCCCAAGTACTGGGATTACAAGCATGCACTACCAAACCCAGCATTTTTTTTTTTTTCCTTTTTGGTACTGGGGGTTGAATCCAGGGGTAATTTTACCTCCAAGATATACCTCAGCACTTTTTTTTTTTTTGTAATAGGGTGATCCTAAGTTGCTAAGGCTGGCCTCAGACCTGTGATCCTCTTGTCTCAGCCTCCCTCCCAAGTACTGGAATTACAAGCATGTGCCACAATGCCTAGTTTCAGATTACAATTTTTGTTATAATGTGTGCTTTGTGGTTAGTACCAATGCTAGGATAATTTTCAGGTCTTTTCATTGCTCTGCTAATTTCAAGATAATACTGCATATCAGGCACTGTGCTGACCTCTTTAGTGTGGATCTTCCTCAGTCCTCAAAGCAACGTTTCGTTGTAGATGCTGTCACCACCTCAATTTTAAAATGGAGGTTTAAAGACATAAAAAAAAAAAAAACCTGGTCATAAATCAAAAGTTTATAAGCAATGGTGCTAATACTCACACTGAATTCCATCCATTTTCTGTTCGTTTGCAGTGCTTTCTGTGGACAGTAAGCCCGATTTATCCCCCTTCAGATTTCTGCATGCATTTCTACTCAACTCTTGTTTTCACATCGATTCATAATCCCTTTCCTTGCAAGGCAAAAATTTAATGCTATTTAATCTTCAAAGGAAGCCTCGAATGCTAACAAGCTACCCAGACATTTGGGGCTATAGAATAATGGAGAAGAGGGCATGAGAATCAATTCCTGGAGCTGTACTTTAGTTTGATTTTGATAGTAGCACATTCTTGAAAAAAAAAATTTTTTTAAATAATTTCCATCATCTTACTACAAATATTTTGTTAAGCTCTCACAAGACATCAAATGCATCTGTACTTATGATTCTTGATCAATGGATTTGCTTTTTAAAGTGAAACCACCCCCTCACCACCACCACCACCACCACCACGACCAAAAGAAGAAAAGGAAAGAGTGGATTGAACAAGACACAGCGACAGAGGGAAAATGAAGAAAACATTTCCATTTCCTTTTCTTATAAAATCTAGTTTTTCCCTGTCGAATTCTGGTGCTGTGGTTTTTCTCTTTCTGTCTAAAAAACAATTTTTCCATCACTTAACATTGTGTGGTCCCAAATCAAGACTCTTTCTCTTACAAAAATGCAGCCATGGCCAAATTTCCAAAGCCAGGAGAAAAGGAAAGATTGAGACAATTTTCTCAATAATTGCTTCAATCCTCCCTCTTGTACTGGCCTTGGAAACTTGGCCAGCGATCATTAACCAGTGCTGGATTGATTTCCCTCCTCCCTTCCCTTACTCTGCCTGAAATGCTGTCCTTCTCCCAAGCTACCACATTCCCTCTCATCCCTCAGGTCAGATGTCACCTCCCTGGGACTATACTGACACCTTTTCTACCCCTCCTTCCCTGGTTACTGCTCATTCTGCCCATCCCCCCCAAAATTAATCACTCTTCCTTCCTCTCTGCTCCTTGAACACTGTTACACCATTCCCAGCACTGTTCGCATCCTGTTATATGGAGTTAGCTAGTTGCTTTTTTTTCTAGTGCCCTACATACTGTGAGTTTTCTTAAAGTGGAGATTTTTTTTTATTCACTAATATGTCCCTACAATGTCTGGCACTACTCAAAAGGTGCTCAGGATATCCTTATTTGACCAGGCTTGCACCAGAAATTAACCTGCTAGGCAGAGGAAGAGGGACTTTCCTACGTCATTTCCTGCAGTGACCAGCAGCTTTGGTGTCTCTCGGCTCAGCGCTGTGTTCACACGCTGCAGCCCAGGCACATGTGTATGATGTTTGAGCCACACATTTTGGCTGAGGAGAGATCCAGCATCGTGGCACAAGGAAGAAAAAGCCTCCCTTGTCTTTCAGTCAGCCCCTAGTGAAGGTTTCCAGGACAGGCTCATTACCACGGGTTCTGTGGCTCTCACCAGAGTCAGAAAACTGGGTTCAGGGAACATGACCTGAAACGATAAATGCTGGCCTTGCACAGTGGTCCCGTGGCTGAAGTGGAGCGTGTTTCTTGTTTGTGTGTGGTAGAATGCACACTGTGGGGGACTCCTTCCCTCGACCCCTTGCATGATGGGGTTCGTATCAAGATGGGGATGGACATGTGCTAGGCCCACCAGAACATTCCATCTCCCTAAGCACTGTGATTGGCTGGAGGTCATCCAAATAGGACCAATGAGTGCCTTGCTTTAAGATTTTTAAATAGATTGGGAGTGGTAAAGGAGAGAGAGAGAAAGAGACAGAGAGACAGAGACTGCTAAATTGTGAAGATGAAAGTGCATAGCATAAACTGAGCTTTAACAAAAAGTGAGTTTATGTTGTTGGTGACCTATGAGCTGAGCTAATGAGGGAACAAAGTTAAGGGCTTGTGTGTGGGGAAAGAGTAGATCACACATATCACCAGGTTATGGGCAAAAGGTCCCAAGAGCGCTCTGGGCCCTAGTTCACAGATCAATACAAAGTCAGTTGTAAAGATGTTTTAAGCCATTCACTCTTGCTGGGAATGCCTGACAAAAATTTCCTCATGGCCTGCACAGACTCAGCAGCCCTGACTGTCAGGGTTTCTCCGCATGGTTACAGCCAGTTTGGGAATGAATCCATCACAGAAGAAGCACAGCTTAGTGAGGGAGAGAAGCAGACACATTCCGATGACATCATCTGGACCCCTGGATCCAGCACAAGGAACTTTCCAATAACCTGCAACAATAAATTGTGTTTTGGCTTGAGCTGCTTTGAGTTTGGTTTCTGTCACTTGCAACTAAAAGAGTTCCAGCTAATAGATTTTTTTTTTTCTAACATGCAAATCTGCTTCCTGTTTCCAAGTTAGAGAAAGTGCATTTCCAGTGCAATGAGGCCAGGATCATGGACTTAATGTTGATGCTATGCTTGACCATTACTTTGGGGAAACTGTTACTTAAAAATGATTTTAAATGAGTGGGCAGGCTGAAAGAGCTCAGATTCACACTCTATTACAGCTCCTGTCTCACCCATAAATCAGAAGCTAGTCCCCAACATACATAAATACATTCTGAGTCCCTTGAGAATGATTGCTTTGTTCTGCTAGGATTTCCATTAAGGGATGTCGCTGCCTATGGATTCTGCCCAAATGTGCACTTCTTTTACCATAAAGTGAGTTTATATTCTGACTAAACATCTCAGTGCATTTCAAGCTACAATAAAGGTGCTTGGTAAGAAAAGTCAGAAGTTAATGAGATTCCATTAGTTTGCATTATTTTCTATATAACCCCCAAATCCTCCCCCCCAAAAAACCCCAAACCTTAATAATTTAAAATGATGATTGACCAGTCAAATAGTCCTCACATTTTCAATTTTCCTGTAATCTATCACGTCTCCATTGAAATGGACTATTATAGCTGCCTGAAAAAGTATTGTTTGATGTCTGTAAGCACAGTCAGCAATCAATAATTTGAAATTTGTACCATTTGTACCTTTAAGTCCTGGCACATCGTTTTTTATTTCATTCAATCTGCTTACTGTTGAAGAAAAAGGATTTTGAACCACTGCCACGAAGCACATTTATGTGTGAAACAAGGTTCGTTTATACGGTGGGAGGTACATCATTTTGACGTTTATTTGCAATATTAATTGTGCATATTGATTCCCTTTTTTTCAGAAATTGTAAATTTATTATAAATACAACCACTCATGACCTTACTTTTGTGAGGCCATTCTTCTGCAGAACTCAAAGAGATTTTGGAGTCAAGTCATGGATTTTTAAATTCAGAGAGGCAACATATGCTGTAATATTAAATTAAAATTCCATAATCAGTTGTTAGTCCAAGGACAAACTCGAGCAGGAAATGCATTTTTTAAAAATGTCACCCTATTAGCTGTTAGATTGAGAATGAATAACCTTTTCTGAATAGCTCCTCTTCCCTTGTCTTTGAAACTCATTTCTGGTGCTTGATCCCAGCTGGAATGTAAACACAGCGTGGAAAGCTACTTCAACCATTTCTAAGCATCCCTAGTATTTCTTTAGAGAAACCTATGACCGTTTTCAAAACCTTTCCCTGCCCTCCCATGGTCAAACACTCAGGGATAGTACTTTAATTTTTCTAATTTTTATTCTTTGTTTTTAAGTTTTTTTTGTTAGTTCATTATGTCCTATATAATAGTAGGATTCTTTGTTAAATATTACACATGAAATTTGGTCAGTTTCATTTCCCATGACCTTCCCTCTTCCTCTCCTTCTCCCTCCACCTCGTCTCCTTCCTGCACTCTACTGGTTTCCTTTCTATTTTTATGAAGACCTTCCCCACTCTACCCCCCACACACACCTTTTCATTTTCTCTCTAGCTTCCACATATAAAACAAAACATGTGGTCCTTGACTTTCTGAGTCTGGTTTCTTTCACTTAACATAATGTTCCCAGGTTCTACCTATTTCTGGCAATTGACATAATGTTCTTCTTTATGGCTGAGTAAACTCCATTGTGTGTCTCGACTCTATTTTACTGACAGACACCTAGGCTGGTTCTATAACTTGGCCGTTGTAAATCGTGTTGCTCTAAACATGGGTATGCATGTATCACTATAGTATTCTGACTCAGTTCTTTTGGATAAATACTGAGAAGTGGTATAGCTGGATCATATGGTATTTCCATTCCTAGTTTTTTGAAGAACCTCCATACTGATCTCTATAGAGTGGCTGCACTAATTTACAATCCTACCAACAGTACATAAGCGTTTCTTTTCCCTCATATCCTCGACAGCATTTATTATTGTGTTCTTGATGATTGCCATTCTAACTGGAATGAGATAGAATCTCAGGGAGTTTTTATTTATATTTTCATGATTAGTATTTTTTAAAACTTTCTTCCTTACAGGTTGGGGGTTTGAAATAGCTGTGTAATATGAGTAAGGAGCCCTTAGAAGGAACAATCTGGTTGTAGGAAGCCAGAGGGGAAAAAGGTTGCCTAAGAGTTGTCACTCAGGAATTCTAGAACTTTTTTTGGAAAGAGGAAGAAAACTTCATACTCTTCATGAGGGAGGAGATGTTCTCAGGCTGTGGAAAGGGATATGGGAGTTAGGTGGGGCAGGCAAGTGTGTCCCTGCAAGTCTGCTGCCTGCCAGAGAGGAACACTCCTCAGAGTGAATAACTACCATCTGGGAAAGAAAATGGTACTTGGGATTCTGTCCTTTCACTCACTCAAAAGTCTAGCACAATTAGTTTATTTTTCTAGCATAGTAATTAAAAAAAAAAACATCAAGCAATGTAGTATTTGCACCTGTATCAAGTTCCTCTGTGTGAAGACATGATAGACACTGAGGGGGTAAAGGTGTTGGGGAGATGAAATATATGATCCCTGCAGTGATGAGGTCCTTATATGGTGGATTAAAAAGTAAGTGTATTTAATGCCAAGATAATGCGGAAGGACACTAGTGCTGCTGCAGAAATGTATCAAGTGCTATAAATATTTGCAAGAAGGAAAGATGATCTCTGCCCTGGGAATTTGAGACTTCATAAAGAAATGGGTATTTGAGTTAGATCTTGAAAGATGGGCAAAGACAGACTGAGGAAAAACATTAAGAAGAGGGAATAGCAGAAGCCAAAGATAAGAAAATATGCATGGATTCAAGAAGCACTGGACATAGAAGATACATGGAGTTGAGATGTGGAAGATACAACTGGAAAAGTAGGTTGAACCCAAACAGAATTGGGCCTTTGAGCTGCAGACACTGGGAAGCCAATAAATGCTCTTGGGTAGGAAAACCAGGATCCTAAGTATAGTCTATGGTGTTCATCCCAGTAGTCAGGCCTGGGCAGACTAGCAGGGAACGTCCAAGGGAGGGGGGGCATGCTGCGTGAGGTGGGGGCAGTGGGAATGGAAAGAAGGGAGGAAGCCTTGCAGAGGTGAAATTGTCAGGTCTCAGGACCTGCTTGAGTAGGGAACACAAGAGACAAGGGCGTGGGGGTGCACCTGGACCGTGCAAAGTGATGAGTTTGATTCTGAAATGTTGATTTACAGTTTCCAGTGTGAGGCTGAAGAGGAGGAGTGCAGCAGACAGCTGGAAATGTGGGTCTGGACCTTGGGAGAGAGGACAGAGCTAAGATAAAGACTTGGGAGTCAGCCATGGTGAGGTGAGAGCTGAAGCCGTGAGAATGGATGAGATCATCAAGGAAAAACATATGGAGGAGGATGGAGAAGAAGCAGAGAGGAGCTAAAATCGGAAGGAAGAAGAGAGGAGGAGGAGGAGGAGGAGGAGGAAGAAGGAGAAGAAGAAGGGATTTTAGAAGATTAGAGAGTGCCAGAGAAATGCCATATAATAATGAGGACTCATGGAGTAGAGTCTATTATCTGTTGCTGAACGAAACCTCAGAGATCAGCAGGTCCAATCTTTTCATTTGACAAGAAACAAGAGGCTCACGGAAGGTTAAATAGCAGCTGGCTAACAGCTGTCTTCTGGGCTGGGCTTAGAGCAAACTGAGGAGTAAGGTGAAGCTGTTTCCCATCCCCCCACCTCCCTTTCCCTGACCTGTCCTCTCTTTATTATTTATAATAACATTAATAGCAATGACAGTGGTGGAGCTCTTTTTCAGAGACCTGGCCTCATGCAATGGCTGAGGAATTTGAAGCCAG
>PVLC010045048.1:0-11940 GCA_004027655.1 Graphiurus murinus | reverse complement strand
TTTTTTTTTTTTTTTTGCGGTACTGGGGACTGAACTCAGGGGCATTCTACCTCCGAGCTACACCCCCAGCCCTATTTTTTATTCTTTATTTTGAAACCGGGTCTCACTAGGTTGCGGAGTGCCTCACTAGGTAGCTGAGGCTGGCCGCGAACCCGGATCCTCCGGTCTCAGCCTCCCGAATGCTGGGATTACAAGCATGCGCCACTACACCCGGCTCAGAGGAAGTCTTAAATACACATTACTAAGTGAAAGAAGCCAAACTGAAGAGGCTCCACACGGTACGTGTCCAACTACTTGACATTCTAGAAGAGGCAAAACTGTGAAGAGAGTAAAATGATCAATGGTTGCCAAGGTCTGGAAGGACAGCAGAGTAAAAGCATGAATAGAAAGAGTACAAAGGATTTTTAAGGTATGTATACATTTGTCCACACCCATAGAATGTACAACACCGGGAGAGAGCTCTAATGTAAACTCTACACTATAGGTGATTATAATACTTTAATGTGGGTTCATCAATTTTAACAAATGAACCACTCTGGTAGAGGATGATGATAATGGGGAAGGCTGTGCATGTGGCGAGATAAAGAGGTGTATGGAAAATTTCCACACCTTCCTCTTAATTTTAATGTGAAGTTAAAAACTGCTCTAAAAAAATAAAGTTAAGCCGGGCGTGGTGGCGCACGCTTGTAATCCCAGCTTTCGGGAGGCTGAAACAGGAGGATCTGGGTTCTCGGCCAGCCTCAGCTACCTAGTGAGGCCCTCCGCAACTTAGTGAGACCCTGTTTCGAAATAAAGAATGAAAATAGGGCTGGGGGTATAGCTCGGAGGTAGAATGCCCCTGAGTTCAACCCCCGGTACTGCAAAAAAAAAAAAAAAAAAAAGTTAAAAAAATGCACATACTTTGGGCACAGCACAAAGATTAGTTTGGTAACTGAGGACTGACCCAAGAGATAAGAAAAGGAATTGGAGATGCGGTCAGGAATTTTCCTGAGAAGGGGAGAAGTGGGTAGGTTTCATTTTATATTGCTTTTAATTTTTAAAAAAGGCATCTTCCCAGAAAATTTCTAGTTCAAACTAGTTACTGAAAGTCTACTGTAACAGTCCAGAATCTGTATCTGTTTATTTCTGCCTCTCAGGACACTAGCTCCAAACACATCCGAAATGTTTCAGCAGAAACAAAGCACATCTTTGTCACATCTGTAAATTACCTTCACTTCAGAAGAGATTAAAAATCTAACAGGATCTGCCAATGAAAGCTACATGCTACATAGTAATCTTTTCCCTCCCCTCACACATATCACAGGCTGAATCAGTTACAACTTTTCCTGTTTTCCTTCCTTACTAATACATCCTTCCTGTAATTCCCACTCCACCCCCTCTGATTTTTCCCTCATTCTGTAATCACAAAGTAGTCCAGTTTTCCCTAGGTTTGTCACACCTAGTATTTAAGTGACCTTTTATTTATCTGATTCTTGATAAAGTGATATATCAGTTAAAATATGTGCAGAATAGCCTATTTTTCAACTAACACAATAGAAAACAGTGTGCATCCAACAATTTCATAGTACTGTCCAAGAACCTTAACAAAGATCACATGAGCCTACTGATTCCCTGAAACCAGCTCTATTTTATTACATTTAGGAAAGAGAATGAGTGAGGAGGTGACAGCCCTTTTGTTTTCCATCCAGAATTAAAACTGCAAGGATACAGAAGAAAGCCTTAACCTTACTCCAGTGGTGAACATGTTCCTCCACTTGGTCCAGAACCTACAGGGTAGGGTTGGCAGTGTAATGACAAGTTACTGCCCCATCCTTCTCAGCCTCCCCAAGGTCAGGTCTTGGGGTCCCCATCACAAGAACAGCTTCACTGTTTCCAGCTTCCCCAACTTTTCCATTCAGAGGTCCACTCCTCCGAGCACATCTTATAGGCAGATATAAGCAGAGTACTCAAAGGACAATTCCTGGAGGACTGTGATCACTGACAGAGTGAGGGGACCTGGAGTAAAGCTGGCTGTGACCGTGGAGATTGTACAAAGAATTCAGATTAAAGAGACACAAAACCTACAAAGTCATCGATCACTTCATGTCTTCTCAGGGAAACCTCCAACCTGTTGTCTCTGCTTCCATTCAAACACTCTAATCCTCTCACAGTAGTGAGGATGACTATAAATCTGATTATTCCATTCTTGTTTATACCCTGTTCATGGCTTCCCATTGTGCTAAATATAAAATCCATACTCAAATTTTGCTGACAGCCTGCAATCCCTACATGGCCTCACCTCCATCCACCTCCCCAGAGGTGCCCACCAGATCAGCCTCCAAACAAACCCTTTCCCATCTCCGGTCTCTCTTATATGTATGGTCCCTCTGTCTGGGATGACTTGCCCAGCTCTTCACATGGAAGCCTTTGTTCACATATCACTGCTTCTCACAGACCTTCAGGAACTCTACCTAAAACGCTCCCTCCTCTAGTTAATTTCCATCGTCATCCTGTTTATTCCATTTATGGGCGGCATCTAGGATTGTGTTTGCTTGCTTATTAAAAGTTTCCCCACCAAGGATGTAGGAACTGTTATTTACACATTGCTATGAGCCTAGTTGACCCTAATAAAACATTTGTTCCATCTATTCATTCAACAGGTGGAGAGACACGGTTGGAAATTCCAGCTTGTCAAAGTACACCAGTGAGATCTTCAAAGCAACCCGTGCCTCCTCAGTCTCCTGAACCGTCACTCTCTGCCTCTTTACTGGATCATTCCCATTCTTATACACACTAATATGCTATGACTGTAATAAACCCCTCCCTAAAAATGCAGACTTACTTATTTAACAGTTACTTATGTAGTGCTGTCCATGTGCTGGGACCGAATCACCAGTCTGTGCCCCAACTTTTATTATTTGTAATGCCTTTAGCATCTTAAAAATAAGGTGAACTCAGGATAAACAAAGATGTGTATATGATAAAGGAAACTTTACTCCTAAGCAGATTATTTGCTTGCAAAATTCTTCTGACGGTAAAACTTTATTGGTTAGCACATTAGGGGATACTTCCCCAAACCACACAAATTATAACCAGTTACATATTTAAATTATAATACTTACTGACATTGTAGTACATTTATTTCAAATCCTGACCTTATACTGGCTGTTATTAGTAAAAACAATATGCAGAATTTTACCTAAAGTTTTAAAATTTCAAAAACTAGGGTGTTAATGTATATTTCCCCTCCTAACTCTTTCCTATTTGTAGAAACTGCAGCTTCACCCTAGGAATGATAAAATAAACTTACCTATAATACCTATAGGTATTATAGGTAAGAACAAGAGCTGGGCATGGTGATACATGCCTGTAATTCTAGTACTTGGGAGGCTGAGACAGGAGGATAGCAGGCTTGAAGCCAGCCTTAGCAACTTAGCGAAGTCCTTAGCAATTTAGCCGAGACCCTGTTCCCAAATAAAAATAAACAGGGCTAGGGGTATAGCTCAGAGGTAGAAGACCTCTGGGTTCAATCCCCAGCACCATAAAAAAGAAAAGCATAGAAAAGAAGAAGGTAGGCCAATGCATAACCCAAAATAGAAAACCCCAGTGGAAGTTTGGGAGGCAATTGAAGAAATAGCAGAAACATCTATATACATTCTTAAATTGTAATCTCAGAGTCACAAGTGAAACAAAAACATTGACTCAACTAGAATATGTATATAATGTTTGTAATGTAAAATTAAGTGAAATGTGTTAAAACAGCTTCAATGATAGACAAACTCAAGTGTCTTATATCTATCACCTTTCTCTGAATAAAAAGCTTCTGGTAAGTTCCGCGTGAGTGGGAGGCTGAGATAGAAGGATCTAACAGTTGATAGCCAGCCTAGCTACTTAGTAAGGCCCTCTGCAACTTAGTAATACCTGTTTCAAAATAAAGAATAAAAAACAGAGCTGGGGGTGTAGCACAGAGGTAGAATGCCCCTGGGTTCAGTCCCTAGTAACACACACACACACACACACACACACACACACACACACACACACACGGCATGGGCATTTTTTTATTATTAAACAAAGAAAGGAGGTTAAATTACTTTTTGTGAGACCAGAGAAGATAATGCTTAGCCCTCCTATCCAGTTCAGGAAACAGATACCGTATTATATGTGTGTCTGAAAACATAAAAATAAAATATAATTTAGTAATACTTCACAAGAAAATCCAAAGCCGCAGATGTCCCTCTGTAAAGTCTGTCTTGTCCTGATGGCTTCCTGAGTGAGGTTATTGTGTAGTTTTTCAAAACATCCGCCTATCTATGTGAGTGTTGAGTATGTTACTCTTCCTACACCCACTCCCTTCAGTGAATCCAGCCCTCAATATATTCATTTGTATCTTTTTTACTTTGTCCTGAACTTTTCCCTGCCTTCTTTCTAGTTCATACTTACAATTCATACTGTAGCAGTAACTGTTGAAGTTCAATCTTTAAAGAGTGAAAGGCCTATTAAGTAGAACTTTAAGTTCACCTTTATTTAAAAAGTAGAAAAGTGGGTTTGGGCCTTATATATCTTTTACAAATAATTGGAAAGATAACTATTTTAAGAAGGGGGGGAGTAATTGGAATTTCTGTGTGTGTGCTTTTTGTCCTTCAGATTTTTGTTTTTGTTTTTTTTTGGGGGGGGGGTAATGGGGACTGAACTCAGGGGCATTCTACCTCCAAGCTCCACTCCCAGTCCTATTTTTTATTCTTTATTTTGAAACAGGGTCTCATTGAGTTGCAGAGGACCTCACTAAGTAGCTGAGGCTGGCCTCAAACCTGCGATCCTCCAGTTTCAGCCTCCCAAGTACTGAGATTACAAGCGTGCACCACCTCGCCCAGCTTAGTCCTTCAATTTATATGCAGAAAAAAAATATTTTTAAATGCTCAAAGAATTACAATTCAAAGTAGAGTGTGATAAACTCTCTTAAGAAAGTCACTAGAACATGGGAAGGAAAAACCACTTCAATGGGGGGGGGGGTGGCATGTGAGGGAGGTTTAAGGGATGAGCACTCAAAACAGTACAAAGGGAATAAACTATTAGTCCAGTCTGAATAACTACCTACTTGGGAAAGAAGACCAAATTGTTAATAAACACAGAAAAAGGAACTGCCATGAGGCAACACTTATCTTGGGTTTTTATAAGGCATTGTATTAAAGACTATCTTACTTTCATATTTACAAGGCTAAGTTGGAAATCACTGTTTTTATCTATATGGAATACAGGCTGAAAAAGTGGATTTGAGATCACAATGGAGGGAACTCTGAATGTCAGGCAATTAGATGAGGATGTGAAGGCATTTGAAAAGGGAACTGGCAGGGCTGTAGGTGTAGAATACAGAATGAAATGTAGAGGCACAAAGAAACAGGGGCTTGGCAACAACAGGAATGGTAGGTTTGCAAAAAAAAAAAAAAATGACAGGTGAAGTATGCACGTGGGGTGCAAGGTAGGAGGAAGATTTAACACTGTCTTAAGGTTTTATTCCTGAGTAACCAGGAGAAATAACTAGGGAAGAGGGAAGGCGGAGAACAGGGCAGAGTGACAATGAATTAGCTGAAGTAATTACTAGTCTTGCTGGAAATGTCTGCATCAGACGCACACGTTCCATACCTTCCATGTATCGGGTACTGTTTCCAGGTACTCAAGACACAGCAGTGAACACAAATGGGAAGCACCTTTAGCCACACGGAACTTACCCTCTAGTGGCAGGCAACAGATAATTATATATATGTATATATATATAAAGGTAACTATATATTATAGGAAGTGTAGGGTTGTATGTAATTAGAAATGGGAAGGTAACATCTGAACAAATATCCAGAGGTGAGGGAGTGAGCTATGCAAAGAGCTGGGGAAGAGTCAGCAACCAACACACCAACTTCTCAAAATAATTTCACTCCAAAATGCTTTTGAAGTTGGCAGCAATATTGCAACATATTTCTCTAGGACCCAGTCCCATATCCTTGGGCTAACATTCAGGGTTCCACTTGCTGACTCTATCCTACCCGATCAAGAAAACGTCACCAATAACAGAGTGATAACAAACTGCCAAGTAGGTCAATTTGTTTATACTGCCTATTTACATTGTGTACATAGGAGAAAAGGGCCACATTTTAAACACCACCACCAAAGCACTATTAGAACATGTTTGCACAAAGATTAAGAAGACAATCATCTTGTTCTCAAAGCAATAATTGATGTTGCAACTTTGAGACTTGTGATTTAAATCAAGGGTGTTGAAGAATGATTATGAATCATGCAATTAAACTACCAAGCAGGATGTTGCTGAGAGAAAAATCATTCACAGTACCATACAACTGTCAAAAATAAAAATAGCAACTATCAGCAAAACTAGCAGTGTCATCTTCAGGTTTTATAATTTGTTGATCCGTATAACTGAATATTAAGCTCTGCCATTTATTGGTTCTGAGTCTTTGGCCTCATTCTAACCTGTGAAGACCAGCTGATCTGATTTTTTTTTTTTCAGATCCTTTTTGATTCTTGGCAGCGAGCAATGCTTCCCATGATGTTTCTTCATGTTTTTGGATACTCTGGTTTACCTAGTCTTGCGATAATAGTACAAATAAGCACCTACTACTCCAAATAGCACAATTTGGAAGTTCTGTATAACATGATAGGAACTGCTTTTAAACAAATCTACCTCAATTTGGTGCTTAAAATGAGGCTACAAGTACTCTAAAAGTGATGCTTTTTTTCATCTCTCTCTCAGAACAGCCTTAAAAACTGAAGTATTTGAGAGCTAGGGTGTAGCTCCATGGTAAAGCACATGCCTACATGTGCCTGAGTTTGATCCCAACACTGCAAAAATAAGTAAATATATAAATAAATAAATGAATAAAAGTGAGGTGTCTGTAGCATTTGAGAGGGGATCTGATTTGGAACAAGGTGATCACATCACAGTAATACCCCTCGGAGAGAAGAGTCTTCTTCTAGGGCTCCATTTACAAAAACTGTTCCGAAGCAATCCCAAGCATTTCTACCAACAGCTCTAAGGAAAACGCACAGGTTTTCTGGTGATGACAATTTTGGAGATTAATCCGGATCTAAATGCACACTAAAGAAAATAGCCAACATTTACTGTTGCCAAGCATTCGGTATTAACTCAGTCTTTACAACAATCCTGTAAGGTTGGCACATATGTGTGAACTAAGGCATGCAGAAGTTAGGCAAATTGCCCAAGTTTTTACAGTTAACAATCAGATTTGAACCCAGGCATCCAGCTTCAAAGCCAGCGCTCGTACTCGATATACTCCCTACAAAAACTCTGGTGTCCTTGTTTAAATAACAGTCCCATTACTAGTCGCACCCTTCTTGCAAGCTGAACACCACCTAGTCAATGTAAAGCCGCCCACAAGCTCACTTAAGAGTTTCTCTTCCAGTCCGAAACCACGAACTATAAATATGTTTTAAAGAAAATAAAAACTTTACAGGTACCTGAGGTTTCTGGAGCTTTGGGGAGGGGGCGTGTGTGGAACGACTCAAAGGTTCTCTGTCCGGGAACAAGTGCTGCGAACAGCACGCTCCGGGAAGCTAGAGCAGGACGGGCCGAGGTCCCGGCGTCTCCCCAGCCGAGCTTCTCCCCAGGGGCCGGCGGCCCGCGCCCCGCCCCGCCCCGGCTCCGCGCGCGGAAGAGAAGCCCGGCCCGACCTGCAAAACACACCTGCCTCGGGCGCGCCCGCGGGCCCTCCACCTGGTCCGCGCCGCGCCCCTCCCCGGCCCGGCTGCCCGCGCCAGCTCCGCGGGCCACGGCTTACCTTCGGGGACCCACCCCTGGCGCGTGGCGAGCGGGAAGCGCCACCACAGCTGCGCCACACTCGGCCGGGCTCCGCGCCGCGCCACCCGCCCCCAGCGGCGCCTGCCGTGCTCTCCCCGGGTCCCGGCCCCACCTCGGGGGCCCGCCCCCGCCAGAGGCCGGCCCCCGCCAATCACCGGAGCTCCGCCCAGCGAGGGCGTGTCCCCCGCTCGCCCCGCCCACCTCGGCGCCCTCGCGTCGCGGAGCCGGGAGGAGCTGGGCGCCCGGTATGGCCCAGGAGGCCTTAAGTCAATGCTGGGAAGTGGGGGCGCCTGAGGTTGTGCGGCCGCGGGAGGGGAAGGGCGGGACAGAGCAGACTGAAGAGGGAAAAGGAGTCCCACGGGCGGAAGACGAGGAAAGAGGCTGAGGAAGGGAAAGAGAAAGCATTGTCCCTAGGTTCCAGCCAAGGTGTAGAACCGAGTGAGCTCTTAAAACAGCAAAGTCCACTCATTCCGGGCATGGGCACAATCGCATTCTCCGCAAGCAGGGGAGGCGCCACACACTCAAATCCACGCGTGAGAAGTCATTGAGAATGATATTCAGAGGGGCAGAGGAAAAGGAAGTAATGCCCTTACCACCATCAACGCAGGTGCTCTTCACTCCCTTTAAAAACTGCAGACACTAATTCCCAGTAAGAAGCCTCACCCCAGGCTTAAACTACGTTAATCATTCCCTCTTCCCTCACACAGCTCAGGCAGATTTGGAGAGAGCAGATTCATTACACCCGAACCGAGTTTGGTACTTTTATTAAAAAAAAAAAAAAAAGTTGTAGGAGGTCATTGTTTTGGACAAAACTCTTGGACTAGGTCCCAACAGACTGGACTGTAGTCAGCCACACTAAAGTTCCACGCCACCAAACGCAAAATAAATTTTATCTGACCTCCTCATACAGGAAAACGAGTCAGCTTTCCCAAATACGCCAATCGGCATGACAATAAAATTCCCTCCACTTTAATCCTTGCATCTTTTAATGATTACAAAAAGTAACCCGAAGTAATCTGCTGTTACCCTATCAATTACTTTTCCCTTGTTCTGTTTCCTTGTCCCCACTTTACATGGAACGCAACTTTTCAAAAGACCACTCTGCTTTTTTTGTTGATTCTTTCTTCAGCCCTTCTCGGTCTATAAAACCATCTTTCTTTGCTCTGCTCATTGGAACGCTCCTATTACATGGAACGAAGTACGGTTTGATTCTAGAATGAAAAAATGAAGCCAAAGAAGACCTTTAAATCGGCCGGGCGTGGTGGCGCATGCTTGTAATCCCAGCATTTGGGAGTCTGAGACCGGAGGATCCGGGTTCGAGGCCAGCCTCAGCTACCTAGTGAGGCACTCCGCAACTTAGTGAGACCTTGTTTCAAAATAAAGAATAAAAAAATAGGGCTGGGGGTATAGCTCCAAGGTAGAATGCCCCTGAGTTCAATCCCCAGTACCACAAAAAAAAAAAAAAGACCTTTAAATCACTGTAATTTTGGGTTTTTTGTTTTTGTTTTTTTGGACAGCATGAATGCCCATGGTGTACATAAAAAGTGTGTGACTGGGTATATGGATAAAGGAAAACTAGACTAATTGAAAGAAATTATTTTAACTATTAATGCATCGGCATTTGAAAAATGACTCAAGTCAAGAACTGACTTGATTGATAAGAATTAAGACACAGAAGCACAGGCCTCACTTTGTAACAACAGAACTGACATACACTAATCTCTAGTACAAGAAATAATGCCAAGAGGCTAACCTAGCTATACGGACCTAAAGGAAGCCACAATATCGAAGGCCCTCAATTTGCATATCAGTAAAATGATGGGGTTCAGCCAGGTGACCTCATAACCTCTAAATGCCTTTCCACATGCTGGAGTTTATCCTGCCAAGCTCAACTCAAAGGAAATTCAGGGATGTTCCATTCAGTAGTCATACAGAAAAAGCAGGCGGGAATTTTTAGCAAAGCGTCAGGAATTTCTGATAACACTTTATTCAAGCTCTTTTGGGCTTTCCTGTTTGTGATAATAATAACAGTGTCACTCTTGTCCTAGCTCAAGACCTTTGACTCTTCTTTCTCAGTCCTTATATTTAGTCACTAGGTCCTCAGCTACCTCTTTTACAGTCTCTTCAATTACTCTTCCCATTTTCTCTGTTATATCTGTATAAAGCAGATATTCAAAGAACTCATGAAGCCGGGCGTGGTGGCACAAGCTTGTAATCCCAGTACTTGGGAGGCTGAGACAGGAGGATCGCAGGTTCATGGCCAGCCTCCTCAGCTACTTAGTGGTGAGGTCCTCTGCAACTTAGACCCTGTTTCAAAATAAAAGTATACAAAATGAGCCTGGGGGTGTAGCTCGGAGGTAGAATGCCCCTGGGTTCAATCCCCAGTACTGCAAAAAAAAAAAAGAACTCATGATCTTTGATCTGACCCTAACCTACTGTTTCTACGTAATCTCCACTACTCTGTTGTGTATACATTGGACAGACTATTTCCTCACTGTACAGTATCCACACCCACAGCTAACATTTCTGCCACTGTGTACATGTCTACCCACTGCTTCCCAGCTCACAATAACCTTTTCTCAGTCCCAGCTACCTGTCTTGATACATGCTCAGCTGAGGTACCTCTCTATAGCACAAAATGCTATAATACTTAGGATCTGCACCATTCAACCTGGCAGTTAGAAAGGCTGCCTTGTTATTGTTGTTTCTTTTATTTAGAATATTTATCTCCAAAACTACTGTAAACTCCTTACTAGATGTCTCCAAGCCCCAGACAACCCAGGCAGAAAAATCTATTTTAATATTTCAAGAAACCTGAATTAAGCTGGGCATGGTGGAACACACATTTAACCGCAGTACTTGGGAGGCTGATACAGAAAGATCATAGGTTCAAGACCAGCCTCATCAACTTAGCAAGGCCCTCAGCAACTTAGCCAGATCCTGTTTCAAAGGGCTGGGGGTATAGCTCAGAGGTTGAATGCCCCTGGGTCCAATTCCCAAGATCAAAAGAAAAAAAAACTAAATAAGATTTGTTGGTAGACAAAATCTTCGAGATTCATGGAGAAAGTAGCCTATCCACTCTGTGTCATCCATTGCCCAAACAAGTGATATACCCTAGTAAATGCTTTAAACTACGTCATTCAGTCTATGATTATTTTAACTCTCCTTAATCTTTTCCTTTCTCTCCTTTGCTGTAACTAGAATACTGGTCTTTTTTTTTTAATGCAAATAGGATAGTGAGAGCTTCTCCTAATTTTAAAGAAATTCTTAAGAATAGGATAAACAAGGATCACATAGTATTTCTTGGAGTTGGACTAGAAAGGCTTTCAGTGTTCCAGAAATGAACCCTTAAATCACAGTTACCCTGTGTGAGGGACTTCTACATACTATTAAAATCTTCAGAGAGTAAATTTTCCTGAACTGCAACCTTACCCAAATGGTACAAGTATAAGCAGAACCAAGTTTGCAGAATGACTACCAAGTAAGAGTGAAAACAGATTTGCAATCTATAAATGGCCCCTTGTATTTTGAAAAATGTCACTGGTATGTTTCAAGGAAGCCCCAGAGCTCTGAAGACTGGCCCAAACAATTATAAATCACTACTCACAGCAAACTTTCATAATGTTTTAGAGATTTAAGAAGTATTAAATAGGTACACTAAATAGCAGTCATACTTCATCTTATAATAGAGTGGGTGTACCAAAGGTTATTGGTTGAGATTATTGGAACTTCTCTTTTCCTCTCTTCAAAATATAAGATGATAGCAGGCATGGTGGCACACGCTTGTAATCCCAGCATTTGGGAGGCAGAGACCAGAGGATCCAGATTCGCTGCCAGCCTCAGCTACCTAGTGAGGCACTCTACAACTTAGTGAGACTCGGTTTCAAAATAAAGAATAAAAAATAGGGCTGGGGGTACAGTCGAAGGTAGAATGCCCCTTAGTTCAATCCCCAGTGCTGCAAATAAAGAAAGAAAGAATAAAAAATAGGGCTGGGGGTATAGCTCAGAAGTAGAATGCCACTGAGTTCAATCCCCAGTACTGCAATAAATAAATAAATAAATAAATAAATAAATACAAGATGATTATTATTATTATTATTATTATTTTTTTTTTTTTTTTTTTTTTTTTTTTT
>PVLC010045047.1:0-11938 GCA_004027655.1 Graphiurus murinus | reverse complement strand
ATTTCTACCTGGCAGCATCTTGGTTCTCAGAATGGGTTTATACTGAAAATACCTTCAGAGCTTAAAGAGTTCTGATGCCTGGATCGCACCCCTAGAGGTTCTTACTCTGTTATGGCTTTGATGAGAATCATTGATCTGGGCAAATATCCTGCACATTTCTCATTTGTCAAATCAGCTTGCTTTCTATCCTGAAATAAACGCCCTGGCTCTTCATTGTTTAGGTTTAGAGAACCAGCCTAGCAGTTCCAAAACTTTTTACCCACCCTAATGAGCAACTCCTGGCTTACCACTAACTCCCTCCAACTTTTGATGTACAGTCCAGGACAAGGAATCTCAATTCCTGATGTTCATTGAATTCACCTCGGAAAACCATTTAGTATTACTGTGAAGAAATTGGATTTTTTTTAACACAAATTAATTCCTTTAAGAGATATGACATATTACAATGGTTTATTTCTTATTAAGTTCTGAAAAGGAATTTTTCCATCTTAGCTATGTTATCAAAATTTAAAGCATATGCTTTTTATTGTAGTTCTGTATTATACTTTAAATAATTTTATTGATGATAGTATTTCCTAACATTGGTAATTTTCATTTTGCCTCATTTTTATTGATTGTTATACTTTATTAATTTTTAAAAATTTTATTTACCTTTTGATTCTATCAGTTTTCTCCATTATTCTTCTCTAGCTTTTTCAAGTATTCTGATTTCTTCTCTACTGTTTGTTTCCTGCTGCTTGCTGTCAATCGGTTTGTTTTCTTTTCAAAGTTTTATAAAATAGAAACTTAAAACATTGACTTGAGGTTTCTCTTCTAAGATAAGAACAATAAAAATATGTAATGCTGTTTCCTTATGAGTACTACTTTAACTGAATCTCACCCATTTTAATTAGTTATATCTTAAAACCATTCAATTTACATATTTTCTAATTTTTATGCCTTTATGAATCATCAATTATTTAGAAGTGTGTTTAGTCTTAAATGTTGTAAATTGTCTAGCTCTATTTCTGTGTTTGATACCTAATTTAATTCTAGTATAGTCAGAGACTATGCATTGTTTTACTTTTTTATTTTTGAGATTATTTGATGGCCTAAAATGTTATTTCAGTGTATGTTCTGTGTACTCTGGAAAAACTATCTAGTTGATATTATTGTGTACAGGACTATCAAGTGTCAAGCTGATTTCTTTGGTAGCATTTTTTAGGGTTTTACACCCTTACTGATTTTAAATCTACTATATTACTGTGGTAGGAGTCCCCCAGCCTGAACAATAATCCTATTTTAAAGTCTCCTTTGAGTCTAATAGCTTTCATATTTTTGAAGGTCTACTCAAAGCGTCCAATTTTTTTTTGCATGTTGTTGTTGTCTCTTTATGATAATATAATATTCTTTTCTCTGGCAATTTTCTTATTTTGAAATTCTATTTGTTTTATATTATAGTTGCTCTCTGCCATTATACAAAAGTAAAAAGATAAACCTCTACTTGGAGTTATTTCTATATATAACTTGTTTCCAATTTTAATATAACAGCAATATACATGATTATTGGTACTTAATATTTTCTTTTGCATGTGTGGTAAATTTTTGTAATCCACTAGTTATCTTGGGGTAAATGCAGCTACAAGCACCACCAGTGAATTTCAAGGGGCAGATGGAGAAAGGATTAAGGTCTGTGGACATAGCTCAGTGGTGAAGTGTTTGCCAAGCATGCTCAAAGCCCTGGGCTTGATCCCCAGCACCACCAGAAAAACAAAAATGTTGAATTTGAGCCTCGCATGGTAGGGCACACTTGTAATATCAACACATGGCGGATGAGAAAGGAGGATCACAGGTTTGAGTCTAACTTCAGCTACTTAAGCTCTCCCCTATTCAGTGAGACCCTAATTTAAAATCAAGAATAAAAAGTAGGGCTGGGGGTGTAATTCAGAGGTTGAATACGCCAGGGTTCAATCACCAGTACTGCAAAAAAATTGGTTTTGGTTGGGTGTTGCTTTTATTATCATTACTTTGATTTGCCACTGTCTTTATAATTTGTTTAATATTAACTAATGAAAAAAGTGACAGCTAGGTTGTTGTAGGGCTTTTCTTGTTCTTTGCCACCCTTGGCTTTATGGCTTTTCTACTGTTCTCAGAGAGTGTCTGTATCCATGCATTTTGTGTTGTCACGAGAAGATTGTTAACTCACTGGTTGTCAGGATGTACTAGAGTGGGGATGTTTTCTATTGCTCTGGTCACCACTCAGACAGAAGCTTCCTCTGAGCCCCTAGGTCTCTGGAATGTGGATTTCTCTGTTTCCTTTGATGGTAGAAGCTCCCTCCTCGTCTCAAGAAGCAAGGGAATTCCATTCCATGACCCTTCTTTTCTTTCTTTCTTTTTTTGAGTTCCATGACCCTGTCTCATAAGTTCAGGGTATGTAACTTCCTTCTCTCAGCTATAGTGGGTCTTGCCATTCATCTTAGGGTAAAACAGGATTGATTCTTTTTTCATAGCATCTTCAAATTTTAATCCTTAGGAGTAATCATCTAGGAAAGGCTTTCTGCAAAGCTTTCAAAGTGGCCACTTTGCCTGATCTTTAATCTGGCCTCACTGAAGGAGGTTTTGTCCATATTCACACAGTTCACACTATCTCCTGAGTACTCAATGGTATTCCTTGGAGAACAGCCTGTGTTTGGATTAATATTATCCTCATGAGTCACATGTGGTGGCACATACCTGCAATCCTCGTACTCGGTGTGAGAATACACCTATGCTAGCAGAATGATAGTGGTCCAGTTGGAGCACCTACTGCATGAGCTCAGACCACAGGCTATCTTCTGGTGCACATACTGCTTCTTCACTCCTATTACCTGCTATTCTCTATCTCAAGGTGATCTGCAATCCCACCTCTCAGGCAGATAAAAAGAAAAAAGTTATCATTTTGTAGATTATTCACCTTTTTCTTATTTGTATATTTAAAACAATATCTCTTGCTTTCTATGTCTTAAGTGGAAGCCAGCATCTGTATCTGACTTTTGAATATTATTTCACCTTTATCTTTCAAGTCACATGGTACAACCCTGGTATCTCTTCAATGTCATCCCAGTGTCCAAACATGCAGGAATCTTACCTAAATCTGGTGTCTAAGGATCCTACTTTTCAATTGAGAAGAAAGTAGATGATGTGTTAACTTTTATTCAGCAAGACTCAAAACTGATTCTCAAATTCTCACATTCTTTCCTTTGGTATCTGATTTTGTATTTTCCATCATCACAATTTAATCAAGAAAATAGTAGATATCACATAATATTTTAAAATTCATCTTTAGCTTTTTATTTTTCCCCAACCACACCTTATCAGAAGTGTTATTTCCAGGGTTCTGAAAATCAGACTAAGGAGAACACCTAGCCCAGTGACCCTCCATGGATTAGAACAACCATATGCTTATCTATCCTCCTACTCAAGAAAACAAATTAATCATTTCTCATGATATTGGGTAGTTTGCCTCGCTCTGTTTTTTTTTGTGTGTGTGAGTTGACTCACTCTCTTGCACTATGTAAGGATTATGCCATTAAAAAGCTTAGAGACAGTGTTAACATTCAGGTCTTTTGAAGAATGTCTGGAGGATAGAAGAATGGATGCCAAAGTCATTTTAAATTCACCACCACCTTAATTAGACTTATTTAACCTTGCAGGCTTAATAAATGAGCCTAGTTAGACTAAGTAAGTTTTTGTTAGTGTTTCTAACATGATCCTAGATATTAATTGAAGGGCTCTATATAGACTGAGATTTGATGAGTTAAGTGATGTTGGTGTGCTTGTAATTCCAGAGAAACTATGATCTCTTTTACGACAAGAATATGCTGAAAGGTTTTCTGGGATTTTTTTTCTTGCTTCCTGGAGAAATTTATTATAGATTTGCCTAGACTTTTCCTCCACTTAATAGTCAGCTATAGCTTTGAGAGCTAAATTATCTGACATAAGCAGAAGTTAAGTTCTCATTAGAACAAACATTCACTGTGAGCCTGTGCAGCTTTGCATTTGATTATCATGCTTATTTTCTCTGATTAAAAGTGATTCATATGTTGAAGTTGAATGCAAAGGGAATCTTAGAGCAAGGGCATAATATTAGGCAAATGTTAAAACTTCTGTTCTGTAGATGGAGATTACTCTTCCTCCACAACATCTACAAACCTGCTGATTTATTGCTAGCTCCATAAAACCAGAAATGTTTAAAACATGCTAACTTAATCACATAATGTTAAGTGTCTCTGTATTGATGCTTGCAAAACTACTGCAAAGTCACATTATCAAGGAATATTAAGGCACATTCAATATTCTTCTCTAGTTGGAATTACTTTATAATGACACAGTACTTATTTCAGGCATTTCATCAAGGATTAAAAAGTGCATTACTGATGATGAAACTTTCTGTGTCCTTGCAAAAATTAGAATTCAGAGTGAAATCTCATTAATTCAGACATCAGTGTTTCAGAATTTGCTGAAATTTAGACAAGCATTAAACTTGTTAAACTCATACCATCTATAAAGAAAGTGCTTGCTATACAAATGCAAACTATAATAATAATTAAGCTACTTAAGAAGGCCCTTTAAATATCCTCAATTTCTTCAGAAAATCAGGTTTAGTTCAAACCAATTTGTGTGTTTTCAGATTATTTTTATCCATATATTACTGTCAATTCTTTAAGACCTGTGTAAGAAATATTCTTTTAATCCAATTTTGGGCAATTGGTAATGTGGTATGGTCAAAGTGCAACTTTTCTTAGAATATGCTATCTTTAGCCTCCTATAATGTAGACTTTTCTTCCAAGCTGGTCATAAATAGTGAAGTTTTACTCAAGTCATTTTTATGTTAAATATGAGATAATTTGTAAGAATAGATAATTTTTCCTGCCCATGTTATAAATCAAAGAGTAATTATCATTATCGGCAGTGATCCAGAATCTTTAGTTTCTAAGTAGGCTTTTAACTTTTCTTTTCTTTCTTTTTTGAATCCTTACAGTTCTTTTACAATCTAATACATTGTCCTATGAGTGGAACTTTCTATTATTAATATTATTATTATTATTATTATTGCTTATTTACTTATTTATTTATTTATTTATTTATTTATTTATTTATTTAGTGGCACTGGGCATTGAACCCAGGGCATTCTACCCCTGAGCTATACCTCCAGTCCTACTTTTTATTTCAAAACAGGGTCTCACTAAGTTGCAGAGGGCCTGAGGCTGGCAGGAAACCTGAGATCCTCCTATCTCAGCATCTTAAGTACTGAGATTACAGGAATGTACCACCACGCCTGGCTTCCATTATCTTTATTATAATGAATTCAAGAATGAGAAAGCAGATATTTTGTAGAACATTGGTTTACCATGCCTCATGTCTCTAAATTGGCGTTCATCTACATGGACATTCCTGGCCTCTGTTCCCATTTAATTATGTAACTTGTGTATATAGCAAAGATTCTTTTTTTTTTTTTTTTTTTTTTTTTTTTGTGGTACAGGGGATGGAACCTGGGGGCATTCTACCTCTGAGCTACAGCCCCAGCCCTATTTTTTATTCTTTATTTTGAAACAAGGTCTCACTACATTGGGGAGGGCCTCACTAAGCAGCTGAGGCTGGCCGTGAACCTGGATTCTCCAGTCTCAATCTCCCAAATGCTGGGATTACAAGCGTGTGCCACCACATCCGGCTGCAAAGATTCTTATACAATCCCTTTTTATTTTCATTTCAATTATTACTTTTTTGGTATTGGAGATTAAACCAAAGGCATTCTACCCCTGAGCAATATCCCCCGCCCCTTTTATTTTTTATTTTTGAAACAGTGTCTCACTAAGCTACTGAGGGCCTTGCTAAATTGCTGTGATCCCCTTGTCTCAGCCTCCTAAGTAGTGAGATTACAGGTGTACGCCACCATGCCCAGTCCCTCATTTTTCAATAATGAAATATAAAATTTATCTTGAGTATCAGTGTGTCAAACTAAAAGACTATATTTACTATTTTTCATGCAGCTAGCCAGGCAGACTAAGTTTTCACTGAGAAGATCTAGAGTTGAGTGATGTTTAGGGACACGTCCTCTAAGGCAGCATGAGCTCTCGTTCTTTCCTTTCTTTTTCCTGTTGGCTGAGTCCAGAAGAGAAGGAGCTCCTGCAGTCACTGTAGAACAAAAACTGCCTTGTCCAAAATGACAGAGTACTATGGCACACTTACCTCCAAGCTGTCCTGATATGGCCTCTATCTGGTTTAGCCATTGTTTTGGAACATTTTCTGCAGAGCAGCCAAGCATAGACAAACTGAAGCTCTGATTTTGAGAGAAGTGGCAGAGCATGCTTGGCTGGGCCTTTCCCCTCTCTATTCCTGATCTTTAGATTCATCTTCCCACAGAGTGGCTGCATTCAGGATGGTTCAAGGGTAGCTTGCAGATGTCAGCTGGTTTGGTGACCAGGAGTCAGTTTATCCAATTATGCATTAAAGGCTAGAAAGCTCATTTGGCTGCAAATCTAAAAGCAGCTTCTGCAAACAGCCTCGTCATTAATAAAGTTCATATTTTTATCTCCATCTGCCTGATTCGTGTCAGCTGCGTTGATGTAACTGGCATGGTGTTCATTGAGAATTAACATAAATAACCCTGTTTCCATATAAAGTCATGTACAAGTTTTTACAAATGGTTTCCCAGGAAAAAAGCAGTCTCCGTTCATAATGTTAGATGGTTTTAGTGGTTAAAACACTCCTTTTCTAGCCAATTTCAGTGGCTGAATAAAGCAGGGCAGAGAAATGCAGAAGTTCATAAGCATGTTGTATTTCTGCCATACAGATTCAATAATACAAATAATGTCAAGAACTCAAATAATTTATAATGTGGTAAAATAATCACTCGATGTTTTAATACCAATTAACTTCATATTTAATATAACTTATTTAATTAATCTAATATTTTAATTTTAGAAATGTTTTTGCTTAACAGAAAAGATTGTCTCAATTCCTAAAGATTTACTATGAGATTTTATAAGTTAGCATACACTGCTAGCTTATAAAAATGTATGAACACTTTCATACATCACTTAGGAATCATATGTATGACTATGTACATATGTATATATTAGAATTATTATTCTTTATTAAAATTCTACATCTTAACATTACATTTGAATGTCATGTTCATAATAAATTATTATACTATTATAATAATGCTTTACATCTGCATTGGGATTTACTTAATAATAGTGAAAAGCTCATTATTAATGCCATGTATGAAGAAGCTGTATTGGATTTTATTACTTTTTACACGAGCAAAGTGGGAAAATTTTCGGTTTTTGTCTCTTGCAGTGTCATGTTCCTTGTCTTCAAGGATTTCCTTTAATAACTTCCTTGGATGATTTCATAGGTTAAGTCCATGAATATGAGGTTTCTGGTATGAAGAGAAATACAAGATATGAAGAGAAATATAATTATAAGTGTTTGTGGTTATTGAAATGCCTATTTTTTTTTTTTTTTGTGGTACTGGGGATTGAACTCAGGGGCATTCTACCTCCGAGCTACACCCCCTGGCCTAGTTTTTATTCTTTATTTTGAAACCGAGTCTCACTAAGTTGCGGAGTGCCTCACTAGGTAGCTGAGGCTGGCCGCGAACCCAGATCCTCCAGTCTCAGCCTTCTGAATGCTGGGATTACAAGCGTGCGCCACCACGCCCGGCTCTGAAATGCCTATTTTATTAAGTTATATTGATTTACATTTTGGTGTTTAGTGAGCAAGCCTACGAATTCAATTATTTTTCTATATTCAATGCTTATACTTTGTTCAAAATTTTATGAGCTGTCCACAAAGAAAGAGTTTTTGCTCTTTTGGTGAAGGAAACATTTTTCTACTAAATCGTTTAGTGTAATTTAATTAAAATGATTCACACTTTCCCTATATGCAAAACATGTGGATAATGGTCCTGATTTTTTTCTCTTTTACATATTGAGGATCTATAAGATGACAAATGTAAATTGGTTAGAATAATTATTGGTACACCTGAGATCTCCCTATTTGACCATTTTTAATCTTACCTAATTCTTATAGATGTTAGAGCAGAGTTAGATTTCATGAAAGAGATTTCTTGGGTAGCAATTAATAAGTTGTACATATTTAGTGACACTTTGGGGTTGTATTTAAGGAGAAGCAAGTGTCAGAAGAAGAGAAATACAGTAAATAAACTACCTTTTTTATATTCAAAGTCAAGAAATGTGTGAAAGGCTCAAGAAACCAATTGTGTCTGGTGCCTAAGGGGTGAACAGTGGCACTGGGGTTTTGTAGGGCATTGTGCAGCCTCCACAAGTCATTACAAAAAAAGAAAAAAAAAGGAACAATTTCTGTCTATTCGTGCAATCACAGACATCTAAAACCATCAGGGAAAAATAAATAGAAAAGAGAAAAAAATCTATCTTATTGTGAATGATGGTATAGAAAAGCAATTAGCATCAGAATTTGGAAGTTGATGTTTCAAATAACTTTCTTGATTCCATGACTATCTCTTTGGCTTCTAAGCAAATATTAAAAGTTCTACCATAATATACATCTAAATTAATTAGATATAGGTTCTCCCCTCAGGATCTTAGATCAAAGCATGTGAATAATACATAAATGCTTCAGCTACTTTTGGTATGTTTTATAATGCCCAGTTATGCTGTTGGAGTAAACAGTGCCAATACCAGGAGGAAAATGCATTCATATTTTTTCATTTTGTTTAGATGAATTATCACTCTATAAATAATTGATTTTACAAAATGGAAAACATTATCAAGGGATTAAGTGACTGCTCAGGGAATGTATTCATTATCCTGGCAGCCGGCCACCATTGGCAGTATCCCATTCAGAGCTGCTATTGTATTCCTCATGGTGGAGAGTTACTAGGGACGCTAAGTTCACTGATGCAGTTTGAGTTCAGTTTAAAACCTGTAAAATATTAAAAAAAAAAAAAAGGATTAAGATTTTTATTTCAGAAGATTCTAAGAAAGTTTATTAATTGGGAGGCTTTGACTAGTCTTTATATGAAGAACGAAGTGAATGTATGACTTTTAGAAGAAACTAATCATAGAAACCACACACACACACACACACACACACACACACACACACACACACACGACAATTCTAGCATGCAAGTTTAGATTAGCAAACTGAACTCTCTAAAAGCTTTTGTTTAATAAGAAACAGGTGACCTTCTGTAGTATTTCTAGTCTTCTTCTCCTGTATATTATAAAATTCAGTAACTGGTACAGAAATATGTTTTGCTTATAGGAAATTAATGTTGACTTTAGATATCAGATGTTACTCTCTTTCTTATATTTGTATATAGAGTGTAAAAACTTCTATAGATAATTTACTTATGTTTCATATGAAACCAGACATAGTAGTATAATTTATATCTGAGAAGCACAATTAAGAAAAAAAAACATTATTTTATCAAAAAATAAGGTTTAGATTATAGTAACATATGCAAATGTGCTAAATAAAATTAAGTACTGAGTTCAAATATCGACTCATGACACGTTAGGCCAGTTACCCAAATGCACTCCAGTTTCTTCTTTGGAAATAAAAGCAAAATAAAATAAAACAGAAAACAACAAGTAAAATCAAAGTACCATCATTACTTGTTTTTTTTCCCCTTATATCCCCCTACTCATAAATAGATACATTATCATTAAACTTAAACATCATTTATTATTTGTAAAACTATTTCTATATTGTGGTTTGTTCTTTATCCAGGAAGCTGCTGTTAGGATTTCAGCTGTGACATAAGGAATAGATAAATGTAACCAGGTGGTCATGATCTCACACATGATCCTAGACCCCATATCATCTCCCAGATCCCATACAGGACTTGGCTCTTAATGATACTGACATCTGTTGAAGTTTCAGTGCTTATGAAAGATGGAGCCCGCCCTCAGCCGCACATACTTTGAGGTCCCAGCTATCTATTGCTGTGTAACAACTGAAAACAAATGTTAGGTATGAAAACAACTACACTGTTGTTTACCTCATGGCTTTGTGGGTCAGGAATTTGGGTCTAAGTTCACCCATGTGATGCTTTTGCTTCATATTACATAGACTGGAAGCACTAGGTAAAATTCTGCAGGCAGATGGATTTTTCCGAAGGTTTCACAGCAGTTTCACACATGTATCTGTACCTGGCTCCTTCTCTGGGAAGAGCAGGAAGACTGGACTCACCTGCAATTGTCAAGCAAATCGTATTGCCTTTCTGCATGGCCATCTCAGCATAGAGAAACATTTATAGAGCATCAGGGCTCTCAAAGAGATTATCCCATACAACAGGAAGTAGACTTGACCTGAGTCTTGGGTTCTGGACCTCTAGTGTCACATCTGTTTTTTACTATTGGTTAAAGTAGAGCCGGGCATGGTGGTGCATGCCTGTAATCTCAGTAGTTGGAAGCGGAGACAGGAGAATCACAGGTTTAAGGCTAGCTCGGCAATTTAGTAAGACCCTCAGCAACTTGTGAGACCTTGTTTCAAAATAAAATAAATTAATTAATGAAAAGGGCTGGAGTTATAGCTCAGAAGTTGGGCATGTAAAATGCCCCTTGGTTCAATTCCCATTAACAAAAAAAGTAGTCACAGAGTCTCCAACATTACCAGGACCCATATGCATATTTATTTTTATGACTTTCAACATCACCAGGAAGTATAATTATAACATACCAATAAAAACGTGAAAAATTTAAAAAAGATTAGGACTAAATGTCACTCCTGAATAGAGAAATCAAAGATTTTATGGCCAGCTCTAACTATTACATCAAGTATTTGTGAACTCTTGCAAGCATTATCATGGATAAACCTTTATTCCATCTCAGAAAATTTAATGCTGCTTTTGGGTTCATGTATATGGTCAATTATTTCAATTCTGTTGACCTTTAATTATATACAGACAAGTTACAGTTGTATTTATTTGTAATGTGCAAAATAGTATTATGGTTTTCTAATACAATGTGGAATGATTAAATTAAGCTAGTTCGCATACCCATCACCTAAAATACTTGACTTTTTTGTCATGGGTACATTAGAACTTTATTTTCTGATATTGAAATATATAGGACTAATTATTAGCTACAATAAGTATCCTGTGCAATTGATCTAAAAAACTGTCTTTTTCCTTCTATGTCACTAAGATTTTGTACACCTTATCATCTCACCGTTTTTTCCAGTCCACAGTCTCTAGTGATCATCCAGTGACATATTAAAGAGTGGAATGGTTTGCCATACAGTTATTGGAATCACATTGTTTCCCTAAGTCAGTGTTTTTTTTGTTTTCATTTTATTATGCATTCAAATTACCTGAAGTAGAACTTGTTCTAGCATACTTGTTGAAATTACTTATCTGTATTGTGTCTCAAGAATATATAACTCTGTTGAACTTCCAGATGACACTGGTTTTACAAATCCCAGAAGTGCAACCTGAAAACAACTGGCCTAGCTGATTATTTGAACTCTGATGATCTCAACCTGTTTAATCTGGTGTTTAATCGATTCCTGCTGATAAATCTGCATGTCCTCTGGAAGGAATAGAACTACAAAGACGATATATATATATATAATCGAGAGAGAGAGAATAGAAAATAGAAATTATATATATATATATATATATATATATATATATATATATATATATAATAGAAATTTAGAAACATTATCCTGTAGTTTAATTTGATTGGTAAAAATTAGTTTACCCTTCTATTATATTAATTAGAGTGTTCTAATATATTTTGAATAGTGATGTAAAAGAGTGAAAATGAATTATTTTAACTAAAATTTTCTTTAATATTTCTATTTTATATTAAAATAGTTTCTGTTTTACTATTGGTTTTCTGAGAATTCCTTTAAGTTTAGTTTACTTCTAGGTCATCAATTTGCACTTGAATGAAAACTTTCTTTTTAAAAAAATTAA
>PVLC010045046.1:0-11961 GCA_004027655.1 Graphiurus murinus | reverse complement strand
TTTTTTTTTTTTTTTTTTTTTTTTTTTTTTTGCGGTACTGGGGATTGAACTCAGGGGCGTTCTACCTCCGAGCTACACCCCCAGCCCTATTTTTTATTCTTTATTTTGAAACCGAGTCTCACTAAGTTGCGGAGTGCCTCACTAGGTAGCTGAGGCTGGCCGCGAACCCGGATCCTCCGGTCTCAGCCTCCCGAATGCTAGGATTACAAGCATGCGCCACCACGCCCGGCTCATATCCATGTTTATAGCAGCACAATTCACAACAGCCAAGTTACAGAACCAAACTAGGTGTCTATCAACTGATGAATGGCTGGTGGAAATGTGCACACCCACAATGGAATTTTACTCAGCCACAAAGAGGAGCAAAATCAGGTCACTTGCAGAAAATGAGTGGAGCTAGAGAATATTATGCTAAGTGAGATCAGCCAGCCTCAGAAAGTCACAGGTCCTGTGTTTTCTCTCATATGCAGAAGCCAAAAGGAAAACGGAAACAAAAGGGACTCCAGGCCAGGTATGTGGCACACACCTGTAATCCCAGTACCTGGGAGGCTGAGACAGGAGGATTGCAGATTCAAGGACAGTCTCAGCAATGTAGTGAGATGCTCATCAACTTAGTGAGACCCTGTTTCAAAATAAAAATTAAAAAATAGGGCTGGGGGTGTAGCTCGGAAGTAGAATGCCCGAGGGTTCAATCCCCAGTACCAACAACCACAACAAAAATTAAATAAATACGTAAACAATAAAGAACTGAGGATATAGCTCAGAGAGGTAAAATGCCCTACATTAAGTCCCCAGTAAAGAAAAAAAAAAGGTTAGGGTGGGGACATCAGTCAAATGGGGAGAGAAAATTGTAAAATAGTGGAAAGGGGTTGGGGGATGGGCAGAGGAAAAGCAAGGATTGAGGAAGAGAAGAGTTCAAATAAGGCTTTGCCCGTGCATGAAGGCGTCACTACCAACCTCAGGAGGAGAACACGGAGGGAAACATGACAGGTGATGTGTGCACATCTTATGAATCACTTTGAATCTCACTATGATGTATAATTACAATGCACCAATAAAATCATTTAAAAAAAAGAAAAACCATAACAGGGTAGGCCTCCATTTTTACTCCTGTTAAGGGGAGACCAGCAGTAATAAAAGCCAGGAGAAAAAAAAATAATACCCAAAACAGAGAAAAAAAGACATGGGAGAGATGAACTGAGAGGAAGAAGAGACAGTGTAAGAGGGAAGGTGGGCATGGAGATGCTCTAAAACCCCAACACTGGGCACTTAAAATATGCCTAAGCCAGGTGTGGTGGTGCACACTGCCCCGGCCAGCGGGGTTTGGGAACGGGAGACCGAGGCAGCTTAACCTAAAGGAATGAAACAAACAAGGGACGTGAAAGAATGGAGGCAAGACAAGATTCTGATCAAGCCTCAATTTTTATTAAAGAAGGGTTGCTTAAGTAGCTAGAGGTGAGGGGTGGGGTCAGGGGGGTCAGGTAAGCTTGTGTGGGCTTGCAGGATTGGTCAAGGTTGACCGTGTCCTTTTTAGGTAAAGGCCTCAGCAGGATAACAGAACCGGTTTCTGCATTGTCATTGTGGCTGCTGAGGGGGAATTCCCTCAAAGTGTGAATTCTGGCTCTGACCAGCCTTCCGGCCCCCGACATCTCCTCCCTTTTTGTTTTATAGGGAGTGGGCTTTGATTGACCGGGGCAGACATTGACCTGGTTCCTCCCGTGGGCTATGCCCACTCTGTATGGCTCTCGACATCTTTTGAGGAGGAGAGGCAGAGCCAAGTTGTTTCTTGTGGTACTTGGGAGTGAACTCGGGGGCATTCTACCTCCGAGCTATACCCCCAGCCCTAGTCTATTAGGTGATGTCAACCTCTATGCAAACCAGGTATACTCCCAGAGAAATCCGGAGGAGGTCAATTGCGACCTTTCTCGTGCAATGCTTTGCTCTGCACCCGGTTCGATGCCCATACCTGGCCTCTATAATCCAGGTAAGTATCTCTCCGGTTGAGATGCTGTCCCCCCGGGGAGGGAGGGAGTTTGGAGGCTTTTATGCTCCTGATAGCCAGAGTCCCATCTATCCATCATTTCCAGGCGTTGGTAATGTACCTGGATGGATTTGGCCAAGGCAGAGTCTATCTGGGATCTTATGAAGGCTGTTAGTTTTTAAAGATCCATGGGCCAAATGTGAGAATTAGGAGAAAGCTTATAAGGGGTCGTTGTCCCTGTCTAGCCGGGGATTGGAAGTTTCTTTAATTGATCTAAAGGAGACATAGGAAGGTCAGGGTTTGTGGTTGTAGAACCATTACTCTTTGATATTCTGAAAGAGAAGGCAAGTGCATGTGAGATATTATCCTACAACAACAGTAAATCGAACAACAGAGAAGTATTCCCATGCAAAGTATACTGGCTAAGGAAATGAGGACCCTTTTTTTTTTTTTTTACCAAGATGTTTTAGAAAACTAGGAAGTTAGTAAGCCATTGAAACTTAGGTCAGGATCAGACACATAATTGATTTGAGAACGTAGGTCTTGTAGAAGACACATTCTTTAAATTATTAGGAATATAAACACAACACTTTGTTTTAATAATTGCACAGGTCCCACCCTGTGCTGCTGTTAATATGTTAAGGGCCATTTGATTTTGTAAGATGGCCTTTTTCATCATTTGCATTTCATCATTTATTAGTGAAATGCTTTCAGCTGTGTCATTTAGAGCCTTTTGTGTATACTTACTAAAGGACTCTATATGCCAGATTACATCTTGGGGTCCAGCTGAGGGAAATAGAATAGAGACTACATAATCATACCAGTGGAAGACTGATCGTGTCCACCGATGCTGTAAATTTGGGAGGTTAGCTGGACGGTCTATGGTCTTAGTCCAGTGCCCTTGTACCCAAGGATATCCTAATGTACATCTTTCTATCCAGCCTGGAGGTAACCATGGCCAAAGGTTGGCACCACACAGCCATTGGGTGCTGGTCATCTTGTTTTTGTTTTTTACCTCCAATTGGTAGTAAACCAATTTGTATCTTTAATATAATCGTATAATTGTATTTGTCTATAGGAATCCATCCCAGCTTATGAGTAGAATTAATCAAAAAATCAAGTGAATGATTTCTCTGTTTCCAACAGAGAGCTGCCGTTTGACTGAGTCTTCCCATAGTGGGTGTTACTCGAACATGTTTATTCCATATTTGAGAGTATCCTCTTAGGTACTCGTGATTACTATCTTTTATTTTAGATATATTTTGAGTTTAGGATGGATAACTTTTGGTAAAATGCCATACATTTGTTTTATTTACAGAGAAACTTTTTATGGCCCTTTTTGTTTAAGGTTTTTATTTATAGGCCACTGGGAAACATTAGCTCATATAGCAAGTTTTAAGATAGTAATGAGTTTTTTGGAGTTTTAGCCAATCATGTTTTTGTATTAGGGGTACCCACTAGGGCAGCCCCGATGAGCTAGACGTGGGTAATAGCCCACCGATCCAATAGGCATCTCTATTAATACCTTTGGCATATTGTTGTGCCCAGTTCAGGAAAGAGGTTTGTTTTTTCCTGGAAGAATAATGTAGTTATAATGGAAAAAAAGCACAAAAATAAACTTATCCTGATTCAGTCTTAGTTGTTTTTTTGAATAATAATTTTAATTCTTTAAAGGCTCACAGGAATAGTGTCCGCAGGTCTTATCAACATCCAGAGGTTAACTTCTGACTTTAGAGCCTTGGTTCTGTAAAGTCTCAATAGGGATAGGTTTAATTTCATACATATGAATCCAGGAACTGTGTCCTAAGAACTTGGAAAGGATCCTTTTACTTACTTTGGGAGAAGCTGGTCTAAGGGTGAATCCCTTTTCTAGGTTTTGAGTAAGACACAATCAACTGGTTGTATTTTTGCATCATAGGTCAAATTATCAGGAGTTGGAAGGATCTATTGTCATAGAAAAGACCTTTTATAAAGCACTTTAAAAGAACTCAGTTGAAGAGAGATATTAGGCAATTTTAGTTCTTAATAGAGCAATGGGCAGTAAGCATAGCCAGGGCTCAAAAAGGTCTCTTGACATAGTTTCCCCAAGGTGGTTTTGATTTTGTAGGTTAGTTCTTTCCACCTTTTTTGACAATTGAGGATGTCAGGAGCTATGGAGATAATAATTTATGTCCAGAACTTGCAAGACTTTCTGTGTTACCTTTGAGATAAAGGAAAATCTAGTGTCACTTTTAAGTGAGCTGGGGGAGCCCAAATCTAGGAATAATTTTAGTTCAAGTAGGATATGCTTTTATCCATGCAGAAAATATGTCAACAAGGGCCAGAAGATATACCCTGGACCAATTGATTAATATTTTAAACTGGAAGCCAGGTAGCCAACCTGTTAGGTTATGTATGACATTGTGAATCATTCTTAAGGCACAAAGCATAAATCACAGCATACAATTTAGCTTATTGGCTTCTATGATACTCTTAATTAGTAACAATAATTTGTTTATTATAGGTTATATACTATTACTATCTGTCTTTTGTCTTTACATATTTAGCAGGGCCATTTGTAAAACAAGCATCTCATTTTAGGTTTTAGGTTATTGTATCTTTTTGTTACTCTATGGGAGACCCCATTAACTCTTAAGTATCTTTAAAGTTTTTAGTTTAGCATAGAGATTCCCATATCAAAAAGGGAAAATAAAAATGTTTCATAAGAGTAAAAAGAAGTAAGATTCCTAGTTTATAGTATATAGGAGAATTTAAATAGGCTTTTTTTTTTTTTTAATTTTGAACAAGACTCTTAAACTGTCCAGTACCTTACAGGAATAGGAATTTATGATGTTGGTGGTCCTGGACCTGTAAAACCTTAAGCAAGACAGGCTTAGCTTTACAGCATTTTATAAACACTCAGAAGTTTTGGGCATCAATGTCACTTTATATCTTTCCTGTGAGCCTAAAGGCAGAAGCATCGTTATAAATTATAATGTAGACATTCATTTTTGGTTATACTTCCCTGCTGGGTGTTCAAGGCCAGGTAGTTAGCCCAATATTGGTCAATCATGAATTATAAATTTTGCTGATAAGGTCAGTTAAGGCTCCTCAGAGTTACTCCTGTCTGTGAGGCTTTGCCTCTCATCTGTGAGGATGGGTCATGGTCTGCTTTTTTTTTTTTTTTTTGCGGTACTAGGGATTGAACTCAGGGGCATTCTACCTCCGAGCTACACCCCCAGCCCTATTTTTTATGCTTTATTTCGAAACCGGGTCTCACTAAGTTGCGGAGTGCCTCACTAAGTAGCTGAGGCTGGCCGCGAACCCGGATCCTCCGGTCTCAGCCTCCCGAATGCTGGGATTACAAGCATGCGCCACCACGCCCGGCCTCATGGTCTGCTTTTAATGACCCTCCTTTTTTGGAGAGATTGTGCTGGTGGTTCCCAGTCTCTAGAGCCTTTATGATCCCCCTGTTTTGGGAGGTCAGATGACTCACCGGAGCTGTAGGAGCCTTAGTGAAGTCTTCCCTGGGTCCTATTTGACCTTGGAGGGCAAGGGCCAAAATATTGGCTATCCTTTTAGCCCTTTTACTTACTGATTGTTTTATAAGACCCGGTTGTTGAGCACTCAGACAGTCAGTTTCACCAGTCCTTTTAACAATTAGGAGTCAATATCATAGCCTGTTTCTCAGGAAATGGTTATCAAAACATTGTTTAGGTTATTTTGTTAAAATACATCTGTAATGTTAACAGACAACAGTTACAAAGATATAATAGTTCTGATAATATTTGATGACATAAACAAATTTTCATTTAAATTTGACTTTAGATATATAATTACTCATTTATTTTAACCAAGTGGCATGAGGTAGAATGTCCAGTGTTTTATCACCTGTAACTATTTTTTTTTTTTTTTTTTTTTTTTTCGGTACTGGGGATTGAACTCAGGGGCTTTCTACCTCCGAGCTATACCTCCAGCCCTATTTTTTATTCTTTATTTTTGAAACCGAGTCTCACTAAGTTGCGGAGTGCCTCACTAGGTAGGTGAGGCTGGCCGCGAACCCGGATCCTCTGGTCTCAGCCTCCCGAATGCTGGGATTACAAGCGTGCGCCACCACGCCCGGCACCTGTAACTATTTTTGTTTGAAAATGATTATAATATAATTTAGAAATACACAAATATAAACCTCAAAAATTGTTATTAACCTTTTTGTTTATAGTATATTAGCTAGGTAAGGTATTTTGTTAAGTTTGTATTTTAGAAGATACTTAGGAGACATAAATATATTTAATTAATAAAGAAACCAGTAATAATTAACAAAATATATAAAAGTTAACAATTTTAACTTAACCTTAATGTAACCTTAACTTAACCTTTGAAATAAAATTTAGAATTTGTGGCTTAATAAGATAACTATAATTACAAGTCTATGTAGGTTAACAGCATTGATAAAAATTAAATAGCTCTAAATTTTTATAAGTTTAGAGGACAGTATTAATAATCAGAAATAAGCTTATTACCTAATAGATGGTCAATAAAGCATTTATCTAAAGCAAACAGATGTAAACCATCTCTTAATGATGGATTTTTGAATGGTACTAAAACATAGATGGCAAAAGTTTTAGTGACTTAAGATATTAACACAATGTATATTGTATAGAAAGATTACTTATATTAGTTAGCTTATATATATAAAGCCCATACACTTTTACCTTTATAAGCTCTTATGAAAACATTTAGATGAAGCTAGATACACAACATAGTTCTTATATATATACATATCTATGGTCACAGATATATAGTGTCAAATATAGTAACCCAAAGTTAAAGTTGTTTACTTAGCTAGAGCTACAAAGTAATCATTAACAGGTATAAAATACAGACATTTAAACCTTGATCCTACTAAGATGCAGGTTGGTAGGTAATTAAAGACAATAAACATAAGAGATTTTTGCTAAAGCACAAACTTTGAAGCTAGTCCTTAGTAAATGTTAAGAACAAAAATCATGTTGTTTTAAATATAAAGAACATAGGAAATTATCTTAATGAAATGAAAAAAAATTAGTTAGCACTTTAAGTCATTATTTTTAACAAATAAAATATTTTAAAAACAATGAACATTGCCTAACCTGGGGAAAAAAATCTGTTAACTTAATAAATTTAAACTTATTTGTTAAAGACTTAAGTTACATGAATTAAAAGATATTTGGATCCATTTATTTATTATTATTATTGTTATTATTTTAACCTATGAGCGCTCTTTTAAATTAGCTCTATAAGCTAATTTTGGTACCATGTAGACAATAGACAGCCAATACATTTAAATACATATACACACATACACACACTCATACATTTTTATAAAAGACAAATAATAACAAAAATTGTTTTTGCAGAACTTAAAAGGACTTAAGGACATTCCTAGGAAGAGCAAAATTAGGTAGATATCAGTAAAAAGATCATTGTTATCTCCTGGAGGGACAAAGGACTTTATGGTGAGGTCTGCTATAACACATCTTAGGGAGAACAGGTTTTGCCCCCTGTAGGAAATAACTTTATTTTCCAAATACAAAATTAAAAAAAGAACAATTATTTAAGTCAATATATTTAGTAAAGAGGCCAAGTGTTTGATAAAGGCGCTTTCCGTTTTGCCTTCCCCGACTAGGCGTTTAGCCGCGTCTGTAAGGCAGCTGATGAAATCGTTATAAGACTCGTCCGGGCCCTGGTGAATTTTTGCCAATGATGTTGTGGCTGTCCCTTTTGGAGGCAAGCGATGCCATGCCTTTAGACCTGCATTTTGTATTTGAGCCAGGAGGCCGTGGGGAAAAGCCACCTGTATCTGATTGGAATCAAAAGGGGGCCTTCCCAGAAGTTTATCCCTGGTCCATGAGCGCGAGGCTCTATTTTTACTATTACGCTGGGCGGTTTGTCTACAGTTTTATTTTACTATTATGCTGGGCAGTTTGTCTACAGTTTTATACAAAATCTGTCCGCCAGAGAACAAATTCACCCCCTGACAATGTGGCTCAAGCCAGTGAAAACCAATCATTAGGGGTGAGCCATCTGTCGCTAAGACTTTCCAAAATAGCCAAAGTGTATGGAGCGTGGGGCCACAATTATTTACTGTCGCTTTTAGGTCTTTAGTGAGGTTAATTGTGATTTGAGAGCCTGAAGCTCCTTAAGGAGTTTTAAATGTTTATGTTTTTTGTTGAAGGATCTGTCTTAAAGATGAGATCTAGTGGGTGAGGGAATTTTTAATCTGCCTGATGGAATCTGAGCGAGGGGAGGGGTATTGAGCAGCTTGCGCTTATCTAGAGTTATCCCCAGGGGGTGAAATTCCTAAGGCCATTAGGGAGGGGTAAAGTTTTTGCATTTCCAGCTCAGGACCTTTGGACCTGTCCGGTATGTCCTGGGGGGGGTGGGGCTGACTGCTTATCATCTGAAACTGGGTTTGTGGGCAATTCTATTGAATTTGTCGGTGATGGCAGCTGCGAACTTTCTTTTAAAACCATTTCTCGCCGGGCGTGGTGGCGCACGCTTGTAATCCCAGCATTCGGGAGGCTGAGACCAGAGGATCCGGGTTCGCGGCCAGCCTCAGCTACCTAGTGAGGTACTCCGCAACTTAGTGAGACTCGGTTTCAAAATAAAGAATAAAATATAGGGCTGGGGGTATAGCTCGGAGGTAGAATGCCCCCGAGTTCAATCCCCAGTACCGCAAAAAAAAAAAAAAAAAAAAAAAAAAAACCCATTTCTCCTGTCTTAATTATGTCTTGAATATCGGGATCTCGGGGGTGAACCCTGAGAATGTCATTTATAAGGCTTTAATAGGAGAAGGTTGTGAGAGGAACCTTTTTTGGGCCAAAGGCTTGAGAACTATCCTTTTTTCCATCGTCTCGAGTCAATGGTGCCTTCTGTTAGAAACCAGAGGCATGAATTTTACCTTTTTCCATCATCTCGAATCAATGGTGCCCTCTGCTAGAAACCAGGGGCATGCGTCATGAATCTTAAACCCTAATTCTTTGCATCCTGAGGGGCTCCTTGAGCCCACTAGGGAAAATTTCATGGGAACTAAGAGAGGAACCCATGTTGGTGACGGAAAAGGCTCCTGAATCTGTGTCCTCCGCATAGGCCTCTGAGACATATAAACCCCATACCAGGTCAGCTCAGACAGTACCAAGAAACTGGATTACAAGCCTTAGTCACAGTGTCCGTTCGCCCAAGGAGGGCCCCTGCTCAAGTATCAGGTCCGGATGTAAAGCCCCATACCAGGAAGCAACTGTTAAGATTTTAGTGAGCTCAGAGTTTGCGGAACTCGTGACAAGGAGTAACCAGAAACTAGGCCTTTTGTCAGAATGATTCAGAGCTTTCGCATAGCCAGATCTCGGTACCCTTCACACTTCCCAGATCAGCATAGCGAAGTGCCTATTAGCGGACTGGACATGATTGAGAGCCTTAAAACTGAGACCAATGTGTAAAGGGGGGGCTCCTTATTGACTTTTTGCCATCGTCTCGAGTCGATGGTGCCCTCTGATGAAGGCCAGGGGCATGCATTTAGGAGCCTTTAGGGTAAAATGCTTGTTTGAAAAATTCGTCTGCTTACCTTAACCAGGATTAGTCTCACGGGCGGGTGGTTCCGTGGCGATCCAAAGACACGAGTCTTCCTTCACGGCAGTTCCCGTGGCGACTCAGGAGATTGTCCGGCCGGACCCGATGTGCAGACGTTCCCCGGAAAGCCTAAACCTTGGCCTCACGTCTGGGCGCCATTAAATGCCCCGGTCAGCGGGGGTTGGGAACGGGAGACCGAGGCGGCTTAACCTAAAGGAATGAAACAAACAAGGGACGTGAAAGAATGGAGGCAAGACAGGATTCTGATCAAGCCTCAATTTTTATTAGAGAAGGGTTGCTTAAGTAGCTAGAGGTGAGGGATGGGGTCAGGGGGTTCAGGTAAGCTTATGTGGACTTGCAGGATTGGTCAAGATTGACCGTGTCCTTTTTAGGTAAAGGCCTCAGCAGGATGACAGATAGAACCGGTTTCTGCATTGTCATTGTGGCTGCTGAGGGGGAATTCCCTTAAAGTGTGAATTCCGGCTCTGACCAGCCTTCCGGCCCCCGACAGCACACCTGTAATCCCAGTACTTGGGAGGCTGAGACAGGAGGATCCGGGTTCGAGGACAGTCTCAAGCTACTTAGTAAAGACCTCTGCAATAAAGTGAGACCCTGTTTCAAAATAAAGAACAAAATAGGGCTGAGGGTGTAGCTTGGAAATAGAACCCCTGGGTTCAATCCCCAGCAACACATCACACACACACAGACACACACACACACACACACAGACACACACACACACAGACACACACACACACACACCCCTAGGTAGGGTGAGGAAGAGATGAGGGATGGAGGGATGGAGAAGAGACCCCTTAGGAATTTTGAAACTTTGAAGGAAAGAGAGTGAGGACAGTCACTAAGAGATGAGAGCAATTTCTGTCTCTAGAAATGGGCATTTCCATTTATACTACGGCTGGTCTTTTGGGGGATTTTGCTTGTTTTTGGTTTGGGGGGAAGTTTGTTTTTTGTCTTTGTGTGTGGGCTGAGGATTGAACCCAGGAGCATTCTATTCCTGACCTATACCCCTAACCCTTTGTATATCATTATTATTATTATTATTATTATTATTATTATTATTATTATTATTATTATTTTGAGGTACTGGGGATTCAACCCAGGGGCATTCTACCTTGAGCTACACCCCCAGTCCTATTTTTTATTCTTTATTTTGAAACAGAGTCTCACTAAGTTGCAGAGAGCCTCACTAAGTAGCTGAGGCTGGCCGAGAACCTGCAATCCTCCTGTCTCGGCCTCCCAAGTACTGGGATTACAGGCATGCACCACCATGCCCGGCTTATTTTTTATTTTGAAACAGGGTCTCACTAAGTTGCTGAGAGCCTTGTTAAATTGCTGAGACTGGCCTCAAACCTGCAATCCTCCTGTCTCAGCCTTCCGAGTACTGGGATTACAGAATGTACCACCACATCCAGCTAAGACTGACTGTTTTATAAAACAAAATTCACCAGAATTTTGACCCTTCATTTCTCAGTGACAAAGCAGGTACCTTTCCATGGTTCCTAGAGAAGCTGTGATCTCAACACAACTGGAATGCATTTGGTAACTGCGGGGATTTCCTCCCGTCAGCCTGCGTCTGCCCAGTCAAAGTGTGTAAGAACAAGCACTTCTCCGGATTCTCTGGTTTTGTGTGTGTATGTGTGTGTGTGTGTACACGTGTATGTATTTTAAGCAGGATTCTCTTTCTGGAGATTAACTCCAAGGGACAAGGCAAAAGCAGAAGCCCTCCAAGATTTCTAGATGGTCTTCCATCTTTAATCTCCTTGCATTATTTTCTACTCGGAAGGGCCTGATCTTTGTTGTTTTGTCTAGTTTGGTTTGCAGTGCTGCGGATGAAACCCAGAACCTTGTGCATGCTAGGCAAGCACTCTACCACTGAACTACACCCCCAGCCCTGACCTTTTGTGCTTGCTTTTTTTTTCAGTACTGGGGATTGAACCCACGGGTATTCTACCTCCAAGCTACACCCCCAACCCTATTTTTTATTCTTTATATGGAAATGGGGTCCCACTAAGTTGCGGAGGACCTCACTAAGTAGCTGAGGCTGGCCTCGAACCCGGATCCTCCAGTCTCAGCCTCCCAAGTACTGGGATTACAAGCGTACTCCACCACACCTGGCTCCTTTTGTGCATTTATTTATTTATTTATTTATTTATTTATTTATTTATTTATTTATTTATTTTTTCGGTACTGGGGACTGAACTCAGGGGCGTTCTACCTCCGAGCTATACCCCCAGCCCTATTTTTTATTCTTTATTTTGAAACCGAGTCTCACTAAGTTGCGGAGGGCCTCACTAGGTAGCTGAGGCTGGCCGCGAACCCGGATCCTCCGGTCTCAACCTCCCGAATGCTGGGATTACAAGCGTGCGCCACCACGC